>JAILYF010000273.1:0-64236 GCA_025491095.1 Brachionus asplanchnoidis
GTCGGATAAGTGATTAACAGTGGTTGGCAAATCATTACATTGTTGGGCAAAGTCATTTTTAGAGGTCGGATAAGTGATAACGTGGTTTGGCAAATTCATTACAATTGTTGTGCATGGTCATTTAGAGGTCGGATGAGTGATTAACAGTGGTTGGCAAAGTCATTACAATTGTTGGGCAAAGTCATTTTTAGAGTCGGATTAGTGATTAACAGTGGCTGGCAAAGTGAATACAATTGTTGGGCAAATCATTTTAGAGGTCGGATAAGTGATCGACAGTGGTTGGCAAGTCATTTCAATTATTGGGCAAGTCATTTTTAGAGGTCGGATTAGTGATTACAGTGGTTGCAAAGTAACTACAATTGTTGGACAAAATCTTTTTAGAGGTCGGATAAGTGATTAACAGTGGTTGGCAAAGTCATTACAATTGTTGGGCAAAGTCATTTTAAGAGTCGTATAGTGATTAACGTGGTTGGCAAAGTCATTTCATTATTGGGCAAAGTCATTTTTAGAGGTCGGATTAGTGATTAACAGTGGTTGGCAAAGTCATTACAATTGTTGGGCAAAGTCATTTTTAGAGGTCGGATATGTGATTAACAGTGGTTGGCAATTCATTACAATTGTTTGGCAAAGTCATTTTTAGAAGTCGGATAAGTGATTAACAGTGTTGGCAAAGTCATTACAATTGTTGGGCAAAGTCATTTTAGAGGTCGGACTAGTGATTGACAGTGGTTTTCAAAGTCATTACAATTGTTGGGCAAAGTCATTTTTAGAGGTCGGATAAGTGATGGACAGTGGTTGGCAAATCATTTAGAGGTCGGATAAGTGATTACAGTGGTTTGCAAAGTGAATACAATTGTTGGGCAAGGTCATTTTAAGAGTCGTATGAGTGATTGACAGTGGTTGGCAAAAGTGAATACAATTGTTTGGCAAAATCATTTTTAGAGGTCGGATAAGTGATCGACACAGGTTGGCAAGTCATTACAATTGTTGGGCAAAGTCATTTTAGAGGTCGGATAAGTAATTAACAGTGGTTGGCAAATTCATTACAATTGTTGGGCAAGGTCATTTTAAGAGGTCGGATGAGTGATTAACAGTGGTTGGCAAGTCATTACATTGTTGGCAAAGTCATTTTTAGGGTCGGATTAGTGATTTACAGTGGTTGCAAAGTGAATACAATTGTTGGGCAAAATCATTTTTAGAGGTCGGATAAGTGATCGACAGTGGGTTGGCAAAGTCATTACAATTGTTGGGCAAAGTCATTTTTAGAGTCGATAAGTGATTAACAGTGGTTGGCAAAGTCATTACAATTGTTGGGCAAAGTCATTTTTAGAGTCGGATAAGTTATTAACAGTGGTTGCAAAGTCATTACAATTGTGGGCAAAGTCATTTTTAGAGGTCGGATAAGTGATTAACAGTGGTTTGCAAAGTGAATACAATTGTTGGGCAAGGTCATTTAAGAGGTCGTATGATGATTAACAGTGGTTGGCAAAGTGAATACAATGTTTGGCAAAATCATTTTTGAGGTCGGATAGTGATCGACAGTGGTTGGCAAAGTCATTACAATGTTGGGCAAAGTCATTTTTAGAGGTCGGATAAGTGATTAACAGTGGTTGGCAAATTCATTACAATTGTTGGGCCAGGTCATTTAAGAGGTCGGATGAGTGATTACAGTGGTTGGCAAGTCATTACATTGTTGGGCAAAGTCCTTTTTAGAGGTCGGATTAGTGATATAACAGTGTTGGCAAAGTGATACAATTGTTGGGCAAATCATTTTTAGAGGTCGGATAAGTGATCGACAGTGGTTGGCAAATCATTACATTGTGGGCACGGTCTTTACAATTGTTGGGTAAAGTCATTTTATTTGTCGGATAAGTGATTAACATTGGTTGGCAAAGTCATTTCAAGTTGGGCAAAGTCATTTTAGAGGTCGGATAAGTGATTAACAGTGGTTGGCAAAGTTATTGCAATTGTTGGGCAAAGTAATTTTTTTAGGTCGGATAAGTGATTAACAGTGGTTGGCAAAGTCTTTACAATGTGTGGGCAAAGTCATTTTTAGAGGTCGGATTAGTGATTAACAGTGGTTTTGGCAAAGTAAATACAATGTTGGACAAAATCATTTTAGGGTCGGATAAGTGATAACAGTGGTTGGCAAGTCATTACAATTGTTGGGCAAAGTCATTTTAAGGTCGGATAAGTGATTAACAGTGGTTGGCAAAGTCATTTCAATTATTGGGCAAAGTCATTTTAGAGGTCGGATTAGTGATTAACAGTGGTTGGCAAAGTGAATACAATGTTGGACAAAATCATTTTAGAGGTCGGATAAGTGATTAACAGTGGTTTGACAAGTGAATACAATGTTGGCAAAATATTTTTTAGAGGTCGGATAAGTGATCGACAGTGGTTGGCAAAGTCATTACAATTGTTGGGCAAGTCATTTTTGAAGTCTGATAAGTGAGTAACAGTGGTTGGCAAGTCATTACAATTGTTGGCAAAGTCATTTTAGAGGTCGGATAAGTTTAACAGTGGTTGGCAAAGTCATTACATTATTGCAAAGTCATTTTAAGAGGTTCGGATAGTGATTAACAGTGGTTGGCAATGTCATTTAATTATTGGGCCAAGGTCATTTAAGAGGTCGGATGAGTGATTAACATTGGTTGGCAAAGTCATTACAATTTTTGGCAAATCTTTACAATTGTTGGGTAAGTCATTTTTAGAGGTCGGATAGTGATTAAAGTGGTTGGCAAAGTCATTACAATTGTTGGGCAAAGTCATTTTTTAGAGGTCGACTGGTGATTGACAGTGGTTTGCAAAGTCATTACAATTGTTGGGCAAAGTCATTTTTATAAGTCGGATAAGTCATTAACAGTGGTTGGCAAAGTCATTTCAATTGTTGGGCAAAGTCTTTTTAGAGGTCGGATAAGTGATTAACAGTGGTTGCAAAGTGAATACAATTGTTGGGCAAATTTTTTAGAGGTCGGATAAGTGATCGACAGTTTGTGGCAAAGTCATTACAATTGTTGGGCAAGCATTTTTAGAAGTCGATAAGTGATTAACAGTGGTTGGCAAAGTCATTTCAATTATTGGGCACGGTCATTTTAAGAGGTCGGATTAGTATTACAGTGGTTGGCAAAGTCATTACAATTGTTGGGCAAAGTCATTTTTAGAGGTCGGATAATGTTAACAGTGGTTTGCAAAGTGAATACAATTGTTGGGCAAGGTCATTTTAGAGGTCGTATGATTTGATTAACAGTGGTTGGCAAAGTCATTACATTGTAGGCAAAGTCATTTTTAGAGGTCGGATTAGTGATTAACAGTGGTTGGCAAAGTGAATACAATTGTTGGCAAATCATTTTTAGAGGTCGGATAAGTGATCGACGTGGTTGGCAAAGTCATTACAATTGTTGGGCAAAGTCATTTTTAGAGGTCGGATAAGTGATTACAGTGGTTGCAAATTCATTACAATTGTGGGCAAGGTCATTTTAGAGGTCGGATGAGTGATTAACAGTGGTTGGCAAAGTCATTTACAATTGTTGGGCAAAGTCATTTTTGAGGTCGGATTAGTGATAAATGGTTGGCAAAGTGAATACAATTGTGTTGGCACGGTCTTTACAATTGTTGGGTAAAGTCATTTTTATTGTCGGATAAGTGATTAACAGTGGTTGGCAAAGTCATTTCAATAGTTGGGCAAGTCATTTTTAGAGTCGGATAAGTGATTAACGTGGTTGGCAAAGTTATTACAATGTTGGCAAAGTAATTTTTTTAGGTCGGATAAGTGATTAACAGTGGTTGGCAAGTCTTTACAATTGTTGGCAAAGTCATTTTAGAGGTCGGATTAGTGATTAACAGTGGTTGGCAAAGTGAATACAATTGTTGGACAAAATCATTTTTAGAGGTCGGATAAGTTTAACAGTGGTTGGCAAAGTCATATATTTGTTGGGCAAAGTCATTTTTAGAAGTCGGATAAGTGATTAACAGTGGTTGGCAAAGTCATTACAATTGTTGGGCATGTCATTTTTAGAGGTCGGATGAGTGATTAACAGTGGTTGGCAAAGTCATTACAATTGTTGGGCACGGTCTTTACAATTGTGGTAAAGTCATTTTTATTTGTCGATAAGTGATTAACAGTGGTTGCAAAAGCATTTCAATAGTTGGGCAAGTCATTTTAGAGGTCGGATAGTGATTAACAGTGGTTGGCAAAGTGAATACAATTGTTGGGCAAAATCATTTATAGAAGTCGGATTAGTGATTAACAGTGGTTGGCAAATCCATTCAAGTTTTGGCAAAACTTTACAATTGTTGGGCAAAGTCATTTTAGAGGTGGATAAGTGATTAACAGTGGTTGGCAAAGTGAATACAATTGTTGGAACAAAATCATTTTTAGAGGTCGGATAAGTTATTAACAGTGGTTGGCAAAGTCATTACAATTGTTGGGCGAAGTCATTTTTAGAGGTCGAGTTATCATGGTTTGCAAAGTCATTACAATGTTGGGCAAAGTCATTTTATAAGTCGGATAAGTCATTACACGGTTGGCAAAGTCATTACAATTGTTGGGCAAAGTCATTTTAAGAGGTCGGATGAGTGATTAAACAGTGGTTGGCAAAGTCATTACAATTGTTGGGCAAAGTCATTTTTAGAGGTCGTTAAGTGATTAACAGTGGTTTGCAAAGTGAATACAATTTTTGGGCAAGGTCATTTTTAGAGGTCGATGAGTGATTAACATGGTTGGCAAGTCATTACAATTGTAGGGCAAAGTCATTTTTAGAGGTCGGATTAGTGATTAACAGTGGTTGCAAAGTGAATACATTGTTTGGCAAAATCATTTTTAGAGGTCGGATAAGTGATCGACAGTGGTTGGCAAAGTCATTACAATTGTTGGGCAAGTCATTTTTAGAGGTCGGATTAGTGATTAACAGTGTTGGCAAAGTGAATACATTGTTGGACAAATCATTTTTAGAGGTCGATAAGTTTTAACAGTGGTTGGCAAAGTCAATTATAATTGTGGGCAAAGTCATTTTTAGAAGTCGATAAGTGATTAACTGGTTGGCAAAGTCATTACAATTGTTGGGAATGTCATTTTTAGAGTCGGATAGTGATTACAGTGGTTGGCAAAGTCATTACAATTGTTGGGCCCGGTCTTTACAATTGTTGGGTAAAGTCATTTTTTGTCGGTAATGATACAGGTTGGCAAAAGCATTTCAATAGTTGGGCAAAGTCATTTTTGAGTCGGATAAGTGATTAACAGTGGTTGGCAAAGTGAATACAATTGTTGGGCAAAATCATTTATAGAAGTCGGATTAGTGATTAACAGTGGTTGGCAAAGTCATTACAGTTTTTGGCAAATCTTTACAATTGTTGGGCAAAGTCATTTTAAGAGTGGATATGATTAAGTGGTTGGCAAAGTGATACAATTGTTGGACAAATCATTTTTAGAGGTCGGATAAGTTATTAACAGTGGTTGGCAAAGTCATTACAATTGTTGGCGAAGTCATTTTTAGAGGTCTGATAAGTGATTGACAGTGGTTTGCAAAGTCATTACAATTGTTGGGCAAAGTCATTTTTAAGTCGGATAAGTCATTAACACTGGTTGGCAAAGTCATTACATTGTTGGGCAAAGTCATTTTTAGAGGTCGGATAAGTGATTAACAGTGGTTTGCAAAGTGAATACAATTGTTGGGCAAAATATTTTTAGAGGTCGGATAAGTGATCGACAGTGGTTGCAAAGTCATTACAATTGTGGGCAAAGTCATTTTAGAAGTCTGATAAGTGATTAACAGTGGTTGGCAAAGTCATTACAATTGTTGGGCAAAGTCATTTTAGAGGTCGGATAAGTTATTAACAGTGGTTGGCAAAGTCATTACAATTGTTGGGCAAAGTTATTTTTAGAGGTCGGATAAGTGATTAACAGTGGTTTGCAAAGTGAATACAATTGTTGGGCAAATATTTTTAGAGGTCGGATAAGTGATCGACAGTGGTTGGCAAAGTCATTACAATTGTTGGCAAAGTCATTTTAGAAGTCTGATAAGTGATTAAAGTGGTTTGGCAAAGTCATTACAATTGTTGGGCAAAATCATTTTAGAGGTCGGATAAGTTATTAACAGTGGTTGGCAAAGTCATTACAATTGTTGGGCGAAGTCATTTTAGAGGTCGGATAAGTGATTAACAGTGGTTGGCAAAGTCATTACAATTGTTGGGCAAAGTCATTTTTAGAGGTCGGATAAGTTATTAACAGTGGTTGGCAAGTCATACAATTGTTGGGCAAGTTATTTTAAGAGGTCGGATAAGTGATTAACAGTGGTTGGCAATGTCTTTTCAATTATTGGGCAAGTCATTTTAAGAGGTCGAATGAGTGATTAACAGTGGTTGGCAAAGTCATTACAAGTTTTTGGCAAATCTTTACAATGTTGGGTAAAGTCATTTTAGAGGTCGAATAGTGATTAACAGTGGTTGGCAAAGTCATTACAATTGTTGGGCAAAGTCATTTTTAGGTCGGACTAGTGTTGACAGTGTTTGCAAAGTCATTACAATTATTGGGCAAAGTCATTTTTATAAGTCGGATAAGTGATTAACAGTGGTTGGCAAAGTCATTACAATTGTTGGGCAAAGTCATTTTTAGAGGTCGGATAAGTGATTACCAGTGGTTTGCAAAGTGAATACAATTGTTGGGCAAAATATTTTTAGAGGTCGGATAAGTGATCGACAGTGGTTGGCAAAGTCATTACAATTGTTGGGCAAAGTCATTTTTAGAGGTCGGATAAGTGATTAACAGTGGTTTGCAAAGTGAATACAATTGTTAGGCAAGGTCATTTTAAGAGGTCGTATGAGTGATTAACAGTGGTTGGCAAAGTGAATACAATTGTTGGGCAAAATCATTTTTAGAGGTCCGATTAGTGATTTACAGTGGTTGGCAAAGTGATACAATTGTTGGGCAAATATTTTTTAGAGGTCGGATAAGTTATTAACAGTGGTTGGCAAAGTCAATACAATTGTTGGGCAAAGTCATTTTAGAGGTCGGATAAGTGATTAACAGTGGTTGGCAATGTCTTTTTAATTATTGGGCAAGGTCATTTTAAGAGGTCGAATGAGTGATTAACAGTGGTTGGCAAAGTCATTACAAGTTTTTGGCAAAATCTTCACAATTGTTGGGTAAAGTCATTTTTAGAGGTCGGATTAGTGATTAACAGTGGTTGGCAAAGTCATTACAATTGTTGGGGCAAAGTCATTTTAGAGTCGGACTAGTGATTGACAGTGGTTTGCAAAGTCATTACAATTTGGGCAAAGTCATTTTTATAAGTCGGATAAGTGATTACAGTGGTTGGCAAAGTCATTACAATTGTTGGGCAAAGTCATTTTTAGAGGTCGGATAAGTGATTACCAGTGGTTGCAAAGTGAATACAATTGTTGGGCAAAATATTTTTAGAGGTCGATAAGTGATCGACAGTGGTTGGCAAAGTCATTACAATTGTTGGGCAAAGTCATTTTTAGAGGTCGGATAAGTGATTAACAGTGGTTTGCAAAGTGAATACAATTGTTGGGCAAGGTCCATTTTAAGAGGTCGTATGAGTGATTAACAGTGGTTGGCAAAGTGAATACAATTGTTGGGAAAAATCATTTTTAGAGGTCCGATTAGTGATTAACAGTGGTTGGCAAAGTGAATACAATTGTTGGGCAAAATATTTTTTAGAGGTCGGATTAGTGATTAACAGTGGTTGGCAAAGTCATTACAAGTTTTTGGCAAAATCTTTACAATTATTGGGCAAGTCATTTTAAGAGGTGGGATAAGTGATTAAAGTGGTTGGCAAAGTGAATACAATTGTTGGACAAAATCATTTTTAGAGGTCGGATAAGTTATTAACAGTGGTTGGCAAAGTCATTACAATTGTTGGGCGAAGTCATTTTTAGAGGTCGGATAAGTGATTGACAGTGGTTTGCAAAGTCATTACAATTGTTGGGCAAAGTCATTTTTATAAGTCGGATAAGTCATTAACACTGGTTGGCAAAGTCATTACAATTGTTGGGCAAAGTCATTTTTAGAGGTCGGATAAGTGATTAACAGTGGTTTGCAAAGTGAATACAATTGTTGGGCAAAATATTTTTTAGAGGTCGGATAAGTGATCGACAGTGGTTGGCAAAGTAATTACAATTGTTGGGCAAAGTCATTTTTAGAAGTCTGATAAGTGATTAACAGTGGTTGGAAAAGTCATTACAATTGTTGGGCAAAGTCATTTTTAGAGTCGGATTAGTGATTAACAGTGGTTGGCAAAGTCATTACAATTGTTGGGCAAAGTCATTTTAGAGGTCGATTAGTGATTACAGTGGTTGCAAAGTGAATACAATTGTTGGGCAAAGTCATTTTATAAGTCGGATAAGTGATTAACAGTGGTTGCAAAGTCATTACAATTGTTGGGCAAGTCATTTTTAGAGGTCGGATAAGTGATTACCAGTGGTTTGCAAAGTGAATACAATTGTTGGGCAAATATTTTTTAGAGGTCGGATAAGTGATCGACAGTGGTTGGCAAAGTCATTACAATTGTTGGGCAAAGTCATTTTTAGAGGTCGGATAAGTGATTAACAGTGGTTTGCAAAGTGAATACAATTGTTGGGCAAGGTCATTTTTAGAGGTCGGATAAGTGATTAACAGTGGTTTGCAAAGTGAATACAATTGTTGGGCAAAATATTTTTTAGAGGTCGGATAAGTGATCGACAGTGGTTGGCAAAGTATTACAATTGTTGGGCAAAGTCATTTTTAGAAGTCTGATAAGTGATTAACAGTGGTTGGAAAAGTCATTACAATTGTTGGGCAAAGTCATTTTTAGAGGTCGGATTAGTGATTAACAGTGGTTTTGCAAAGTGAATACAATTGTTGGGCAAATATTTTTAGAGGTCGGATAATGATCGACAGTGGTTGGCAAAGTAATTACAATTGTTGGGCAAAGTCATTTTTAGAAGTCTGATAAGTGATTAACAGTGGTTGGAAAAGTCATTACAATTGTTGGGCAAAGTCATTTTTAGAGGTCGGATTAGTAATTAACAGTGGTTGGCAAAGTCATTACAATTGTTGGGCAAAGTCATTTTAGAGGTCCGATTAGTGATTAACAGTGGTGGCAAAGTGAATACAATTGTTGGGCAAAGTCATTTTATAAGTCGGATAAGTGATTAACAGTGGTTGGCAAAGTCATTACAATTGTTGGGCAAAGTCATTTTTAGAGGTCGGATAAGTGATTACCATGGTTTGCAAAGTGATACAATTGTTGGGCAAAATATTTTTAGAGGTCGATAAGTGATCGACAGTGGTTGGCAAAGTCATTACAATTGTTGGGCAAAGTCATTTTTAGAGGTCGGATAAGTGATTAACAGTGGTTTGCAAAGTGAATACATTGTTGGGCAAGGTCATTTAAGAGGTCGTATGAGTGATTAACAGTGGTTGGCAAAGTGAATACAATTGTTGGGCAAAATCATTTTTAGAGGTCCGATTAGTGATTAACAGTGGTTGGCAAAGTGAATACAATTGTTGGGCAAAATATTTTTTAGAAGTCGGATAAGTTATTAACAGTGGTTGGCAAAGTCATTACAATTGTTGGGCAAAGTCATTTTTAGAGGTCGGATAAGTGATTAACAGTGGTTTGCAAAGTGAATACAATTGTTGGGCAAGGTCATTTTAGGAGGTCGTATGAGTGATTAACAGTGGTTGGCAAAGTGAATACAATTGTTGGGCAAAATCATTTTTAGAGGTCCGATTAGTGATTAACAGTGGTTGGCAAAGTGAATACAATTGTTTGGCAAAATCATTTTTAGAGGTCGGATAAGTGATCGACAGTGGTTGGCAAATCATTACAATTGTTGGGCAAAGTCATTTTTAGAGGTCGGATAAGTGATTAACAGTGGTTGGCAAAGTCATTACAATTGTTGGGCAAAGTCATTTTTAGAGGTCGGATAAGTGATTAACAGTGGTTTGCAAAGTGAATACAATTGTTGGGCAAAATATTTTTTAGAGGTCGGATAAGTGATCGACAGTGGTTGGCAAAGTCATTACAATTATTGGGCAAGGTCATTTTAAGAGGTCGTATTAGTGATTAACAGTGGTTGGCAAAGTCATTACAATTGTAGGGCAAAGTCATTTTTAGAGGTCGGATTAGTGATTTACAGTGGTTGGCAATGTCATTTCAATTATTGGGCAAGGTCATTTTAAGAGGTCGTATGAGTGATTAACAGTGGTTGGCAAAGTCATTACAATTGTTGGGCAAAGTCATTTTTAGAGGTCGGATAAGTGATTAACAGTGGTTTGCAAAGTGAATACAATTGTTGGGCAAATATTTTTTAGAGGTCGGATAAGTGATCGACAGTGGTTGGCAAGTCATTACAATGTTGGGCAAAGTCATTTTTAGAAGTCTGATAAGTGATTAACAGTGGTTGGCAAAGTCATTCCAATAGTTGGGCAAAGTCATTTTTAGAGGTCGGATAAGTTATTAACAGTGGTTGGCAAAGTCATTACAATTGTTGGGCAAAGTCATTTTAAGAGGTCGGATCAGTGATTAACAGTGGTTGGCAATGTCATTTCAATTATTGGGCAAGGTCATTTTAAGAGGTCGGATGAGTGATTAACAGTGGTTGGCAAAGTCATTACAAGTTTTTGGCAAAATCTTTACAATTGTTGGGTAAAGTCATTTTTAGAGGTCGGATTAGTGATTAACAGTGGTTGGCAAAGTCATTACAATTGTTGGGCAAAGTCATTTTAGAGGTCGGACTAGTGATTGACAGTGGTTTGCAAGTCATTACAATTGTTGGGCAAAGTCATTTTCATAAGTCGGATAAGTGATTAACAGTGGTTGCAAAGTCATTACAATTGTTGGGCAAAGTCATTTTTAGAGGTCGGATAAGTGATTAACAGTGGTTTGCAAAGTGAATACAATTGTTGGGCAAAATATTTTTAGAGGTCGGATAAGTGATCGAGTGGTTGGCAAAGTCATTACAATTGTTGGGCAAAGTCATTTTTAGAAGTCTGATAAGTGATTAACAGTGGTTGGCAAAGTCATTACAATTGTTGGGCAAAGTCATTTTAAGAGGTCGGATAAGTTATTAACAGTGGTTGGCAATGTCATTTCAATTATTGGGCAAGGTCATTTTAAGAGGTCGTATGAGTGATTAACATTGGTTGGCAAAGTCATTACAATTGTAGGGCAAAGTCATTTTTAGAGGTCGGATTAGTGATTAACAGTGGTTGGCAAAGTGAATACAATTGTTGGGCAAAATCATTTTTAGAGGTCGGATTAGTGATTAACAGTGGTTGGCAAAGTCATTACAATTGTTTGGCAAAGTCATTTTTAGAAGTCTGATTAGTGATTAACAGTGGTTGGCAAAGTCATTACAATTGTTGGGCAAAGTCATTTTAAGAGGTCGGATAAGTGATTAACATGGTTGGCAATGTCATTTCAATTATTGGGCAAGGTCATTTTAAGAGGGCGTATGAGTGATTAACAGTGGTTGGCAAAGTCATTACAATTGTAGGGCAACGGCATTTTTAGAGGTCGGATTAGTGATTAACAGTGGTTGGCAAAGTGAATACAATTGTTGGGAAAAATCATTTTTAGAGGTCGGATTAGTGATTAACAGTGGTTGGCAAAGTGAATACAATTGTTTGGCAAAATCATTTTTAGAGGTCGGATAAGTGATCGACAGTGGTTGGCAAATCATTACAATTGTTGGGCAAAGTCATTTTAGGGGTCGGATAAGTGATACAGTGGTTGGCAAATTCATTACAATTGTTGGGCAAGGTCATTTAAGAGGTCGGATGATGATTAACAGTGATTGGCAAAGTCATTACAATTGTGGGCAAAGTCATTTTTAGAGGTCGGATTAGTGATTAACAGTGTTGGCAAAGTGAATACAATTGTTGGGCGAAATCATTTTTAGAGGTCGGATAAGTGATCGACAGTGGTTGGCAAAGTCATTTCAATTGGGGCAAAGTCATTTTAGAGGTCGGATTAGATTAACAGTGGTTGGCAAAGTGAATACAATTGTTGGACAAAATCATTTTTAGAGGTCGGATAAGTTATTAACAGTGGTTGGCAAAGTCATTAAAATTGTTGGGCAAAGTCTTTTTAGAAGTCGGATAAGTGATTAACAGTGGTTGGCAAAGTCATTACAATTGTTGGGCAAAATCATTTTAGAGGTCGGATTAGTGATTAACAGTGGTTGGCAAAGTCATTACAATTGTTGGGCAAAGTCATTTTTAGAAGTCTGATTAGTGATTAACAGTGGTTGGCAAAGTCATTACAATTGTTGGGCAAAGTTATTTTAAGAGGTCGGATAAGTGATTAACAGTGGTTGGCAATGTCATTTCAATTATTGGGCAAGGTCATTTTAAGAGGTCGTATGAGTGATTAACAGTGGTTGGCAAAGTCATTACAATTGTAGGGCAAAGTCATTTTAGAGGTCGGATTGTGATTAACAGTGGTTGGCAAAGTGAATACAAGTTTTGGCAAAAATCATTTTTAGAGGTCGGATTAGTGATTAACAGTGGTTGGCAAAGTGAATACAATTGTTTGGCAAAATCATTTTAGAGGTCGGATATGATCGACAGTGGTTGGCAAAGTCATTTTAGAGGTCGGATAAGTGATTAACAGTGGTTGGCAAATTCATTACAATTGTGGGCAAGGTCATTTTAAGAGGTCGGATGAATTAACAGTGATTGGCAAAGTCATTACAATTGTTGGGCAAAGTCATTTTTAGAGGTCGGATTAGTGATTAACAGTGGTTGGCAAAGTGAATACAATTGTTGGGCAAAATCATTTTTAGAGGTCGGATAAGTGATCGACAGTGGTTGGCAAAGTCATTTCAATTATTGGGCAAAGTCATTTTTAGAGGTCGGATTAGTGATAACAGTGGTTGGCAAAGTGAATACATTGTTGGACAAAATCATTTTTAGAGGTCGGATAAGTTATTAACAGTGGTTGGCAAAGTCATTATAATTGTTGGGCAAAGTCATTTTTAGAAGTCGGATAAGTGATTAACAGTGGTTGGCAAAGTCATTACAATTGTTGGGCAATGTCATTTTTAGAGGTCGGATGAGTGATTAACAGTGGTTGGCAAAGTGAATACAATTGTTGGGCAAAATCATTTTTAGAAGTCGGATAAGTGATTAACAGTGGTTGGCAAAGTCATTACGATTGTTGGGCACGGTCTTTACAATTGTTGGGTAAAGTCATTTTTATTTGTCGGATAAGTGATTAACAGTGGTTGGCAAAGTCATTTCAAGTTGGGCAAAGTCATTTTTAGAGGTCGGATAAGTGATTAACAGTGGTTGGCAAAGTGAATACAATTGTTGGGCAAAATCATTTTTAGAGGTCGATTAGTGATTAACAGTGGTTGGCAAAGTGAATACATTGTTTGGCAAAATCATTTTTAGAGGTCGGATAAGTGATCGACAGTGGTTGGCAAAGTCATTACAATTGTTGGGCAAAGTCATTTTTAGAGGTCGGATAAGTGATTAACAGTGGTTGGCAATTCATTACAATTGTTGGGCAAGTAATTTAAAGAGGTCGGATGAGTGATTAACAGTGGTTGGCAAAGTCATTACAATTGTTGGGCAAAGTCATTTTTAGAGGTCGGATTAGTGATTAACAGTGGTTGGCAAAGTGATACAATTGTTGGGCAAAATCAATTTTAGAGGTCGGATAAGTGATCGACAGTGGTTGGCAAAGTGAATACAATTGTTGGGCACGGTCTTTACAATTGTTGGGTAAAGTCATTTTTATTTGTCGGATAAGTGATTAACAGTGGTTGGCAAAGTTATTACAATTGTTGGGCAAAGTAATTTTTTTAGGTCGGATAAGTGATTAACAGTGGTTGGCAAAGTCATTTCAATTATTAGGCAAAGTCATTTTTAGAGGTCGGATTAGTGATTAACAGTGGTTGGCAAAGTGAATACAATTGTTGGACAAAATCATTTTTAGAGGTCGGATAAGTGATTAACAGTGGTTGGCAAAGTTATTACAATTGTTGGGCAAAGTAATTTTTTTTAGGTCGGATAAGTGATTAACAGTGGTTGGCAAAGTCTTTACAATTGTTGGGCAAAGTCATTTTTAGAGGTCGGATTAGTGATTAACAGTGGTTGGCAAAGTGAATACAATTGTTGGACATAATCATTTTTAGAGGTCGGATAAGTGATTAACAGTGGTTGGCAAAGTCATTACAATTGTTGGGCAAAGTCATTTTAAGAGGTCGGATAAGTGATTAACAGTGGTTGGCAAAGTCATTTCAATTATTGGGCAAAGTCATTTTTAGAGGTCGGATTAGTGATTAACAGTGGTTGGCAAAGTGAATACAATTGTTGGACAAAATCATTTTTAGAGGTCGGATAAGTGATTAACAGTGGTTGGCAAAGACATTACAATTGTTGGGCAATGTCATTTTTAGAGGTCGGATGAGTGATTAACAGTGGTTGGCAAAGTCATTACAATTGTTGGGCACGGTCTTTACAATTGTTGGGTAAAGTCATTTTTATTTGTCGGATAAGTGATTAACAGTGGTTGGCAAAGTCATTTCAATAGTTGGGCAAAGTCATTTTTAGAGGTCGGATAAGTGATTAACAGTGGTTGGCAAAGTTATTACAATTGTTGGGCAAAGTAATTTTTTTAGGTCGGATAAGTGATTAACAGTGGTTGGCAAAGTCTTTACAATTGTTGGGCAAAGTCATTTTTAGTAGTCGGATTAGTGATTAACAGTGGTTGGCAAAGTGAATACAATTGTTGGACAAAATCATTTTTAGAGGTCGGATAAGTGATTAACAGTGGTTGGCAAAGTCATTACAATTGTTGGGCAAAGTCATTTTAAGAGGTCGGATAAGTGATTAACAGTGGTTGGCAAAGTCATTTCAATTATTAGGCAAAGTCATTTTTAGAGGTCGGATTAGTGATTAACAGTGGTTGGCAAAGTGAATACAATTGTTGGACAAAATCATTTTTAGAGGTCGGATAAGTGATTAACAGTGGTTGGCAAAGTTATTAAAATTGTGGGGCAAAGTCATTTTTAGAGGTCGGATTAGTGATTAACAGTGGTTGGCAAAGTGAATACAATTGTTGGAGAAAATCAATTTTAGAGGTCGGATAAGTTATTAACAGTGGTTGGCAAAGTCATTACAATTGTTGGGCAAAGTCATTTTTAGAGGTCGGATAAGTGATTGACAGTGGTTGGCAAAGTCATTACAATTTTTGGGCAAAGTCTTTACAATTGTTGGGTAAAGTCATTTTTAGAGGTCGGATAAGTGATTAACAGTGGTTGGCAAAGTCATTACAATTGTTGGGCACAGTCATTTTTAGAGGTCGGATAAGTGATTAACTGTGGTTGGCAAAGTCATTACAATTGTTTGGCAAAGTCATTTTAAGAGGTCGGATGAGTGATTAACAGTGGTTGGCAAAGTCATTACAATTGTTGGGCAAAGTCATTTTTAAGGGTCGGATAAGTGATTAATAGTGGTTGGCAAGTCATTACAATTGTTGGGCAAAGTCATTTTTAGAGGTCGGATAAGTGATTAATAGTGGTTGGCAAAGTCATTACAATTGTTGGGCAAAGTCATTTTAGAGTCGGATAAGTGATTAACAGTGGTTGGCAAAGTTATTACAATTGTTGGGCAAAGTCATTTTTAGAGGTCGGATAGGTGATAACAGTGGTTGGCAAAGTCATTACAATTGTTGGGCACAGTCATTTTAAGGTCGGATAAGTGATTAACAGTGGTTGGCAAGTATTACAATTGTTGGGCAAAGTCATTTTTAGAGGTCGGATAAGTGATTGACAGTGGTTTGCAAAGTCATTACAATTGTTGGACAAAATCATTTTTAGGAACGGATAAGTGATTGACAGTGGTTGGCAAAGACATTACAATTGTTGGGCAAAGTCATTTTTAGAGGTCGGATAAGTGATTGACAGTGGTTGGCAAAGTCATTACAATTGTTGGGCAAAGTCATTTTTAGAGGTCGGATAGTGATTACAGTGGTTGGCAAAGTGATACAATTGTTGGGCAAATCATTTTTAGAGGTCGGATAAGTGATTGACAGTGGTTGGCAAAGTCATTACAATTTTTGGGCAAAGTCATTTTTAGAGGTCGGATAGTGATTAACAGTGGTTGGCAAAGTGAATACAATTGTTGGACAATCATTTTTAGAGGTCGGAGTGATTAACAGTGGTTGGCAAAGTCATTACAATTTTTGGGCAAAGTCTTTACAATTGTTGGTAAGTCATTTTTAAGGTCGGATAAGTGATTAACAGTGGTTGGCAAAGTCATTACAATTGTTGGGCAAAGTCATTTTTAGAGGTCGGATAAGTGATTAATAGTGGTTGGCAAAGTCATTACAATTGTTGGGCAAAGTCATTTTTAGAGTCGGATAAGTGATTAAGTGGTTGGCAAAGTCATTACAATTGTTGGGCAAGTCATTTTTAGAGGTCGGATAGTGATTAACTGTGGTTGGCAAAGTCATTACAATTGTTTGGCAAAGTCATTTTAGAGGTCGGATGAGTGATTAACAGTGGTTGGCAAAGTCATTACAATTGTTGGGCAAAGTCATTTTTAGAGGTCGGATAAGTGATTAATAGTGGTTGGCAAAGTCATTACAATTGTTGGACAAAATCATTTTTAGAGGTCGGATAAGTGAGTGACAGTGGTTTGGCTAAAGTCCTTTCAATTGTTGGGCAAAGTCATTTTTAGAGGTCGGATAAGTGATTGACAGTGTGCAAAGTCATTACAATTGTTGGGCATAGTCATTTTTAGAGGTCGGATTAGTGATTTACAGTGGTTGGCAAAGTGAATACAATTGTTTGGCAAAATCATTTTTAAAGGTCGGATAAGTGATTGACAGTGGTTGGCAAAGTCATTACAATTGTTGGGCAAAGTCATTTTTAGAGGTCGGATAAGTGATTGACAGTGGTGGCAAAGTCATGTACAATTGTTGGGCAAAGTCATTTTTAGAGGTCGACTAGTGATTGACAGTGGTTTGCAAAGTCATTACAATTGTTGGACAAAATCATTTTAGAGGTCGGATAAGTGATTGACAGTGGTTTGGCAAAGTCATTACAATTGTTGGGCAAAAGTCATTTTTAGAGGTCGGATTAGTGATTACAGTGGTTGGCAAAGTGAATACAATTGTTGGGCAAATCATTTTTAGAGTCGGATAAGTGATTGACAGTGGTTGGCAAAGTCATTACAATTGTTGGGCAAAGTCATTTTTAGAGGTCGGATAAGTGATTAACTGTGGTTGGCAAAGTCATTACAATTGTTGGGCAAAGTCATTTTTAGAGGTCGGATAGTGATTACAGTGGTTGGCAAAGTCATACAATTGTTGGGCAAATCATTTTTAGAGGTCGGATAAGTGATTGACAGTGGTTGGCAAAGTCATTACAATTGTTGGGCAAAGTCAATTTTTAGAGGTCGGATAAGTGATTGACAGTGGTTGGCAAAGTCATTACAATTGTTGGGCAAAGTCATTTTAGAGGTCGGATAGTGATTACAGTGGTTGGCAAAGTCATTACAATTGTTGGGCAAGTCATTTTTAGAGGTCGGATAAGTTATTAACAGTGGTTGGCAAAGTCATTAAATTGTTGGGCAAAGTCATTTTTAGGAAGTCGTATAAGTGATTAACAGTGGTTGGCAAAGTCATTACAATTGTTGGGCAAAGTCATTTTTAGAGGTCGGATAAGTGATTAACTGTGGTTGGCAAAGTCATTGCAATTGTTGGGCAAAGTCATTTTAGAGGTCGTATTAGTGATTTTCAGTGGTTGGCAAAGTGAATACAATTGTTGGACCAAATCATTTTTAGAGAGTCGGATAAGTGATTGACAGTGGTTGGCAAGTCATTACAATTGTTGGGCAAAGTCATTTTTAGAGGTCGGATAAGTGATTAACAGTGGTTGGCAAAGTCATTACAATTGTAGGGCAAAGTCATTTTTTAGAGGTCGTATGAGTGATTAACAGTGGTTGGCAAAGTCATTACAATTTTGGGCAAAGTCATTTTTAGAGGTCGGATTAGTGATTAACAGTTGTTGGCAAAGTCATTTCAATTATTGGGCAAAGTCATTTTTAGAGGTCGGATTAGTGATTAACAGTGGTTGGCAAAGTCATTTCAATTATTGGGCAAAGTCATTTTTAGAGGTCGGATAGGTGATTGACAGTGGTTGGCAAAGTGAATACAATTGTTGGACAAAATTATTTTTAGAGGTCGGATAAGTGATTAACAGTGGTTGGCAAAGTCATTACAATAGTTGGGCAAAGTCATTTTAAGAGGTCGGATAAGTGATTAACATTGGTTGGCAAAGTCATTTCAATTATTGGGCAAAGTCATTTTTAGAGGTCGGATTAGTGATTAACAGTGGTTGGCAAAGTGAATACAATTGTTGGACAAAATCATTTTTAGAGGTCGGATAAGTTATTAACAGTGGTTGGCAAAGTCATTAAAATTGTTGGGCAAAGTCATTTTTAGAGGTCGAATTAGTGATTAACAGTGGTTGGCAAAGTCTTTACAATTGTTGGGCAAAGTCATTTTTAGAGGTCGGATTAGTGATTAACAGTGGTTGGCAAAGTGAATACAATTGTTGGACAAAATCATTTAGAGGTCGGATAAGTGATTAACAGTGGTTGGCAAAGTGAATACAATTGTTGGGCAAAGTCATTTTAAGAGGTCGGATAAGTGATTAACAGTGGTTGGCAAAGTCATTTCAATTATTGGGCAAAGTCATTTTTAGAGGTCGGATTAGTTATTTACAGTGGTTGGCAAAGTCATTACAATTGTTGGGCAAAGTCATTTTTAGAGGTCGGATAAGTGATTGACAGTGGTTGGCAAAGTCATTACAATTGTTGGGCTAAGTCATTTTTAGAGGTCGGATAAGTGATTGACAGTGGTTGGCAAAGTCATTACAATTGTTGGGCAAAGTCATTTTTAGAGGTCGGATAAGTGATTAACAGTGGTTGGCAAAGTCATTACAATTGTAGGGCAAAGTCATTTTAGAGGTCGTATGAGTGATTAACAGTGGTTGGCAAAGTCATTACAATTTTTGGGCAAAATCATTTTTAGAGGTCGGATAAGTGATTAACAGTGGTTGGCAAAGTCCTTACAATTGTTGGGCAAAGTCATTTTAAGAGGTCGGATAAGTGATTAACAGTGGTTGGCAAAGTCATTTCAATATTGGGCAAAGTCATTTTAGAGGTCGGATAGTTTAACAGTGGTTGGCAAAGTCATACAATTGTTGGCAAAAACATTTTTAGAGGTCGGATAAGTGATTAACAGTGGTTGGCAAAGTCATTACAATTGTTGGGCAAAGTCATTTTTAGAGGTCGGATAGTGATTAACTGTTGGCAAAGTCATACAATTGTTGGGCAAAGTCATTTTTAGAGGTCGGATAAGTGATTAATGGTTGGCAAAGTCATTACAATTGTTGGCAAAGTCATTTTTAGAGGTCGGATAAGTGATTACAGTGGTTGGCAAAGTCATTACAATTGTTGGGCAAAGTCATTTTTAGAGGTCGGATAAGTGATTACAGTGGTTGGCAAAGTCATTACAATTGTTGGGCAAAGTCATTTTTAGAGGTCGGATAAGTGATTACAGTGGTTGGCAAAGTCATTACAATTGTTGGGCAAGTCATTTTTAGAGGTCGGATAGTGATTAACAGTGGTTGGCAAAGTCATACAATTGTTGGCAAATCATTTTTAGAGGTCGGATAAGTGATTAACAGTGGTTGGCAAAGTCATTACAATTGTTGGGCAAAGTCATTTTAAGAGGTCGGATAAGTGATTAACAGTGGTTGGCAAAGTCATTACAATTTGGGCAAAGTCATTTTTAGAGGTCGGATAGTTTTAACAGTGGTTGGCAAAGTCATACAATTGTTGGACAAAACATTTTTAGAGGTCGGATAAGTTATTAACAGTGGTTGGAAAGTCATTAAAATTGTTGGGCAAAGTCATTTTTAGAGGTCGATATGATTAACAGTGGTTGGCAAAGTGAATACAATTGTTGGGCAAACATTTTTAGAGGTCGGATAAGTGATTAACAGTGGTTGGCAAAGTCATTACAATTGTTGGACACAAATCATTTTTAGAGGTCGGATAGGTGATTGACAGTGGTTGGCAAAGTGATACAATTGTTGGGCAAAATTATTTTTAGAGGTCGGATAAGTGATTACAGTGGTTGGCAAAGTCATTACAGTTGGGCAAAGTCATTTTAAGAGGTCGGATAAGTGATTACAGTGGTTGGCAAAGTCATTTCAATTATTGGGCAAAGTCATTTTAGAGGTCGGATTAGTGATTAACAGTGGTTGGCAAAGTGAATACAATTGTTGGACAAATCATTTTTAGAGGTCGGATAAGTTATTACAGTGGTTGGCAAGTCATTAAAATTGTTGGGCAAAGTCATTTTTAGAGGTCGAATTAGTGATTAACAGTGGTGGCAAAGTCTTACAATTGTTGGGCAAAGTCATTTTTAGAGGTCGGATTAGTGATTAACAGTGGTTGGCAAAGTGAAAACAATTGTTGGACAAAATCATTTTTAGAGGTCGGATAAGTGATTAACAGTGGTTGGCAAAGTGAATACAATTGTTGGGCAAAGTCATTTTAAGAGGTCGGATAAGTGATTAACAGTGGTTGGCAAAGTCATTTCAATTATTGGGCAAAGTCATTTTTAGAGGTCGGATTAGTTATTTACAGTGGTTGGCAAAGTCATTACAATTGTTGGGCACAAGTCATTTTAGAGGTCGGATAAGTGATTGACAGTGGTTGGCAAAGTCATTACAATTGTTGGGCTAAGTCATTTTTAGAGGTCGGATAAGTGATTGACAGTGGTTGGCAAAGTCATTACAATTGTTGGGCAAAGTCATTTTTAGAGGTCGGATAAGTGATTAACAGTGGTTGGCAAAGTCATTACAATTGTAGGGCAAAGTCATTTTTAGAGGTCGTATGAGTGATTAACAGTGGTTGGCAAAGTCATTACAATTTTTGGGCAAAATCATTTTTAGAGGTCGGATAAGTGATTAACAGTGGTTGGCAAAGTCATTACAATTGTTGGGCAAAGTCATTTTAAGAGGTCGGATAAGTGATTAACAGTGGTTGGCAAAGTCATTTCAATTATTGGGCAAAGTCATTTTTAGAGGTCGGATTAGTTATTAACAGTGGTTGGCAAAGTGAATACAATTGTTGGACAAAAACATTTTTAGAGGTCGGATAAGTTATTAACAGTGGTTGGAAAAGTCATTAAAATTGTTGGGCAAAGTCATTTTTAGAGGTCGAATTAGTGATTAACAGTGGTTGGCAAAGTGAATACAATTGTTGGGCAAACTCATTTTTAGAGGTCGGATAAGTGATTAATAGTGGTTGGCAAAGTCATTACAATTGTTGGACAAAATCATTTTTAGAGGTCGGATAAGTGATTGACAGTGGTTGGCAAAGTCATTACAATTGTTGGGCAAAGTCATTTTTAGAGGTCGGATAAGTGATTGACAGTGGTTGGCAAAGTCATTACAATTGTTGGGCATAGTCATTTTTAGAGGTCGGATTAGTGATTTACAGTGGTTGGCAAAGTGAATACAATTGTTGGGCAAAATCATTTTTAGAGGTCGGATAAGTGATTGACAGTGGTTGGCAAAGTCATTACAATTGTTGGGCTAAGTCATTTTTAGAGGTCGGATAAGTGATTGACAGTGGTTGGCAAAGTGAATACAATTGTTGGGCAAAGTCATTTTTAGAGGTCGGACTAGTGATTGACAGTGGTTTGCAAAGTCATTACAATTGTTGGACAAAATCATTTTTAGAGGTCGGATAAGTGATTGACAGTGGTTGGCAAAGTCATTACAATTGTTGGGCAAAGTCATTTTAGAGGTCGGATTAGTGATTTACAGTGGTTGGCAAGTGAATACAATTGTTGGGCAAATCATTTTTAGAGGTCGGATAAGTGATTGACAGTGGTTGGCAATATCATTACAATTGTTGGGCAAGTCATTTTTAGAGGTCGGATAAGTGATTAACTGTGGTTGGCAAAGTCATTACAATTGTTGGGCAAAGTCATTTTTAGAGGTCGGATTAGTGATTTACAGTGGTTGGCAAAGTGAATACAATTGTTGGACAAAATCATTTTAGAGGTCGGATAAGTGATTGACAGTGGTTGGCAAAGTCATTACAATTGTTGGGCAAAGTAATTTTTAGAGGTCGGATAAGTGATTGACAGTGGTTCGCAAAGTCATTACAATTGTTGGGCAAAGTCATTTTTAGAGGTCGAATAGGTGATTGACAGTGGTTGGCAAAGTCATTACAATTGTTGGGCATAGTCATTTTTAGAGGTCGGATAAGTTATTAACAGTGTTTGGCAAAGTCATTAAAATTGTTGGGCAAAGTCATTTTTAGAAGTCGGATAAGTGATTAACAGTGGTTGGCAAAGTCATTACAATTGTACGGCAAAGTCATTTTTAGAGGTCGTATGAGTGATTAACAGTGGTTGGCAAAGTCATTACAATTTTTGGGGAAAGTCATTTTAGAGGTCGGATGAGTGATTAACAGTGGTTGGCAAAGTGAATACAATTGTTGGACAAAATCATTTTTAGAGGTCGGATAAGTGATTAACAGTGGTTGGCAAAGTCATTACAATTGTTGGGCAAGTCATTTTAAGAGGTCGGATAAGTGATTAACAGTGGTTGGCAAAGTCATTTCAATTATCGGGCAAAGTCATTTTAGAGGTCGGATTAGTGATTAACAGTGGTTGGCAAAGTGAATACAATTGTTGGACAAAATCATTTTTAGAGGTCGGATAAGTGATTAACAGTGGTTGGCAAAGTCATTACAATTGTTGGGCAATGTCATTTTTAGAGGTCGGATGAGTGATTACAGTGGCTGGCAAAGTCATTACATTGTTGGGCACGGTCTTTACAATTGTTGGGTAAAGTCATTTTTATTTGTCGGATAAGTGATTAACAGTGGTTGGCAAAGTCATTTCAATAGTTGGGCAAAGTCATTTTAGAGGTCGGTTAAGTGATTAACAGTGGTTGGCAAAGTTATTACAATTGTTGGGCAAAGTAATTTTTTTAGGTCGGATAAGTGATTAACAGTGGTTGCAAAGTCTTTACAATTGTTGGGCAAAGTCATTTTTAGAGGTCGGATTAGTGATTAACAGCGGTTGGCAAAGTGAATACAATTGTTGGACAAAATCATTTTTAGAGGTCGGATAAGTGATTAACACTGGTTGGCAAAGTCATTACAATTGTTGGGCAAAGTCATTTTAAGAGGTCGGATAAGTGATTAACAGTGGTTGGCAAAGTCATTTCAATTATTGGGCAAAGTCATTTTTAGAGGTCGGATTAGTTATTAACAGTGGTTGGCAAAGTGAATACAATTGTTGGACAAAATCATTTTTAGAGGTCGGATAAGTTATTAACAGTGGTTGGCAAAGTCATTAAAATTGTTGGGCAAAGTCATTTTTAGAGGTCGAATTAGTGATTAACAGTGGTTGGCAAAGTGAATACAATTGTTGGACCAAAATCATTTTTAGAGGTCGGATAAGTTATTAACAGTGGTTGGCAAAGTCATTACATTTGTTGGGCAAAGTCATTTTTAGAGGTCGGATAAGTGATTGACAGTGGTTTGCAAAGTCATTACAATTGTACGGCAAAGTCATTTTTAGAGGTCGTATGAGTGATTAACAGTGGTTGGCAAAGTCATTACAATTTTTGGGCAAAGTCTTTACAATTGTTGGGTAAAGTCATTTTTAGAAGTCGGATAAGTGATTAACAGTGGTTGGCTAAGTCATTTTCAATTGTTGGGCAAAGTCATTTTTAGAGGTCGGATAAGTGATTAACAGTGGTTGGCAAAGTCATTACAATTGTTGAGCAAAGTCATTTTTAGAGGTCGGATAAGTGATTGACAGTGGTTTGCAAAGTCATTACAATTGTTGGGCACAGTCATTTTTAGAGGTCGGATAAGTGATTAACAGTGGTTGGCAAAGTCATTACAATTGTTGAGCAAAGTCATTTTTAGAGGTCGGATAAGTGATTGACAGTGGTTTGCAAAGTCATTAAAATTGTTGGGCAAAGTCATTTTTAGAGGTCGAATTAGTGATTAACAGTGGTTGGCAAAGTGAATACAATTGTTGGACAAAATCATTTTTAGAGGTCGGATAAGTTATTAACAGTGGTTGGCAAAGTGAATACAATTGTTGGGCAAAATCATTTTTAGAGGTCGGATAAGTGATTGACAGTGGTTGGCAAAGTCATTACAATTGTTGGGCAAAGTCATTTTTAGAGGTCGGATAAGTGATTGACAGTGGTTGGCTAAGTCATTACAATTGTTGGGCAAAGTCATTTTTAGAGTCGGATTAGTGATTTACAGTGGTTGGCAAAGTGAATACAATTGTTTGGCAAAATCATTTTTAGAGGTCGGATAAGTGATTGACAGTGGTTGGCAAAGTCATTACAATTGTTGGGCAAAGTCGTTTTTAGAGGTCGGATAAGTGATTGACAGTGGTTGGCAAAGTCATTACAATTGTTGGGCAAAGTCATTTTTAAAGGTCGGATAAGTGATTGACAGTGGTTGGCAAAGTCATTACAATTGTCGGGCAAAGTCATTTTAGAGGTCGGATAAGTGATTGACAGTGGTTGGGCAAAGTCATTACAATTGTTGGGCAAAGTAATTTTTAGAGGTCGGATAAGTGATTGACAGTGGTTGCAAAGTCATTACAATTGTTGGGCAAAGTCATTTTTAGAGGTCGGATAGGTGATTGACAGTGGTTGGCAAAGTCATTACAATTGTTGGGCATAGTCATTTTTAGAGGTCGGATAAGTGATTAACAGTGGTTGACAAAGTCATTACAATTGGTGGGCAAAGTCATTTTTAGAGGTCGGATAAGTGATTAAAAGTGGTTGGCAAAGTCATTACAATTGTTGGGCAAAGTCATTTTTAGAGGTCGGATTAGTGATTAACAGTGGTTGGCAAAGTGAATACAGTCGTTGGACAAAATCATTTTTAGAGGTCGGATAAGTGATTGACAGTGGTTGGCAAAGTCATTACAATTGTTGGGCAAAGTCATTTTTTGAGGTCGGATAAGTGATTGACAGTGGTTGGCAAAGTCATTACAATTGTTGGGCAAAGTCATTTTTAGAGGTCGGATAAGTGATTAACAGTGGTTGGCAAAGTCATTACAATTGTAGGGCGAAGTCATTTTTAGAGGTCGGATTAGTGATTAACAGTGGTTGGCAAAGTGAATACAATTGTTGAACAAAATCATTTTTAGAGGTCGGATAAGTTATTAACAGTGGTTGGCAAAGTCATTACAATTGTTGGGCAAAGTCATTTTTAGAGGTCGGATAAGTGATTGACAGTGGTTTGCAAAGTCATAACAATTGTACGGCATAGTCATTTTTAGAGGTCGTATGAGTGATTAACAGTGGTTGGCAAAGTCATTACAATTTTTGGGCAAAGTCTTTACAATTGTTGGGTAAAGTCATTTTTAGAAGTCGGATAAGTGATTAACAGTGGTTGGCTAAGTCATTACAATTGTTGGGCAAAGTCATTTTTAGAGGTCGGATAAGTGATTAACAGTGGTTGGCAAAGTCATTACAATAGTTGGGCACAGTCATTTTTAAAGGTCGGATAAGTGATTAACAGTGGTTGGCAAAGTCATTACAATTGTTGGGCAAAGTCATTTTTAGAGGTCGGATAAGTGATTGACAGTGGTTTGCAAAGTCATTACAATTGTTGGACAAAATCATTTTTAGAGGTCGGATAAGTGATTGACAGTGGTTGGCAAAGTCATTACAATTGTTGGGCAAAGTCATTTTTAGAGGTCGGATAAGTGATTGACAGTGGTTGGCAAAGTCATTACAATTGTTGGGCAAAGTCATTTTTAGAGGTCGGACTAGTGATTGACAGTGGTTTGCAAAGTCATTACAATTGTTGGACAAAATCATTTTTAGAGGTCGGATAAGTGATTGACAGTGGTTGGCAAAGTCATTACAATTGTTGGGCAAAGTCATTTTAGAGGTCGGATTAGTGATTTACAGTGGTTGGCAAAGTGAATACAATTGTTGGGCATAATCATTTTTAGAGGTCGGATAAGTGATTGACAGTGGTTGGCAAAGTCATTACAATTGTTGGGCAAAGTCATTTTTATAGGTCGGATAAGTGATTAACTGTGGTTGGCAAAGTCATTACAATTGTTGGGCAAAGTCATTTTTAGAGGTCGGATTAGTGATTTACAGTGGTTGGCAAAGTGAATACAATTGTTGGACAAAATCATTTTTAGAGGTCGGATAAGTGATTGACAGTGGTTGGCAAAATCATTACAATTGTTGGGCAAAGTAATTTTTAGAGGTCGGATTAGTGATTTACAGTGGTTGGCAAAGTGAATACAATTGTTGGGCAAAGTCATTTTTAGAGGTCGGATAAGTGATTAAAAGTGGTTGGCAAAGTCATTACAATTGTTGGGCAAAGTCATTTTTAGAGGTCGGATAAGTGATTAACTGTGGCTGGCAAAGTCATTACAATTGTTGGGCAAAGTCATTTTTAGAGGTCGGATTAGTGATTGACAGTGGTTTGCAAAGTCATTACAATTGTTGGACAAAATCATTTTTAGAGGTCGGATAAGTGATTGACAGTGGTTGGCAAAGTCATTACAATTGTTGGGCAAAGTAATTTTAGAGGTCGGATAAGTGATTGACAGTGGTTGGCAAAGTCATTACAATTGTTGGGCAAAGTCATTTTTAGAGGTCGGACTAGTGATTGACAGTGGTTTGCAAAGTCATTACAATTGTTGGACAAAATCATTTTTAGAGGTCGGATAAGTGATTGACAGTGGTTGGCAAAGTCATTACAATTGTTGGGCAAAGTCATTTTTAGAGGTCGGATTAGTGATTTACAGTGGTTGGCAAAGTGAATACAATTGTTGGGCATAATCATTTTTAGAGGTCGGATAAGTGATTGACAGTGGTTGGCAAAGTCATTACAATTGTTGGGCAAAGTCATTTTTATAGGTCGGATAAGTGATTAACTGTGGTTGGCAAAGTCATTACAATTGTTGGGCAAAGTCATTTTTAGAGGTCGGATTAGTGATTTACAGTGGTTGGCAAAGTGAATACAATTGTTGGACAAAATCATTTTTAGAGGTCGGATAAGTGATTGACAGTGGTTGGCAAAATCATTACAATTGTTGGGCAAAGTAATTTTTAGAGGTCGGATTAGTGATTTACAGTGGTTGGCAAAGTGAATACAATTGTTGGGCAAAGTCATTTTTAGAGGTCGGATAAGTGATTAAAAGTGGTTGGCAAAGTCATTACAATTGTTGGGCAAAGTCATTTTAGAGGTCGGATAAGTGATTAACTGTGGCTGGCAAAGTCATTACAATTGTTGGGCAAAGTCATTTTTAGAGGTCGGATTAGTGATTGACAGTGGTTTGCAAAGTCATTACAATTGTTGGACAAAATCATTTTAGAGGTCGGATAAGTGATTGACAGTGGTTGGCAAAGTCATTACAATTGTTGGGCAAAGTAATTTTTAGAGGTCGCATAAGTGATTGACAGTGGTTGGCAAAGTCATTACAATTGTTGGGCAAAGTCATTTTTAGAGGTCGGATAGGTGATTGACAGTGGTTGGCAAAGTCATTGCAATTGTTGGGCATAGTCATTTTTAGAGGTCGGATAAGTGATTAACAGTGGTTGACAAAGTCATTACAATTGGTGGGCAAAGTCATTTTTAGAGGTCGGATAAGTGATTAAAAGTGGTTGGCAAAGTCATTACAATTGTTGGCAAAGTCATTTTTAGAGGTCGGATTAGTGATTAACAGTGGTTGGCAAAGTGAATACAATTGTTGGACAAAATCATTTTTAGAGGTCGGATAAGTGATTGACAGTGGTTGGCAAAGTCATTACAATTGTTGGGCAAAGTCATTTTTAGAGGTCGGATAAGTGATTGACAGTGGTTGGCAAAGTCATTACAATTGTTGGGCAAAGTCATTTTTAGAGGTCGGATAAGTGATTAACAGTGGTTGGCAAAGTCATTACAATTGTAGGGCGAAGTCATTTTTAGAGGTCGGATTAGTGATTAACAGTGGTTGGCAAAGTCATTACAATTGTACGGCAAAGTCATTTTTAGAGGTCGTATGAGTGATTAACAGTGGTTGGCAAAGTCATTACAATTTTTGGGCAAAGTCATTTTTAGAGGTCGGATTAGTGATTAACAGTGGTTGGCAAAGTGAATACAATTGTTGGACAAAGTAATTTTTAGAGGTCGCATAAGTGATTGACAGTGGTTGGCAAAGTCATTACAATTGTTGGGCAAAGTCATTTTTAGAGGTCGGATAGGTGATTGACAGTGGTTGGCAAAGTCATTGCAATTGTTGGGCATAGTCATTTTTAGAGGTCGGATAAGTGATTAACAGTGGTTGACAAAGTCATTACAATTGGTGGGCAAAGTCATTTTTAGAGGTCGGATAAGTGATTAAAAGTGGTTGGCAAAGTCATTACAATTGTTGGGCAAAGTCATTTTTAGAGGTCGGATTAGTGATTAACAGTGGTTGGCAAAGTGAATACAATTGTTGGACAAAATCATTTTTAGAGGTCGGATAAGTGATTGACAGTGGTTGGCAAAGTCATTACAATTGTTGGGCAAAGTCATTTTTAGAGGTCGGATAAGTGATTGACAGTGGTTGGCAAAGTCATTACAATTGTTGGGCAAAGTCATTTTTAGAGGTCGGATAAGTGATTAACAGTGGTTGGCAAAGTCATTACAATTGTAGGGCGAAGTCATTTTTAGAGGTCGGATTAGTGATTAACAGTGGTTGGCAAAGTGAATACAATTGTTGGACAAAATCATTTTTAGAGGTCGGATAAGTTATTAACAGTGGTTGGCAAAGTCATTACAATTGTTGGGCAAAGTCATTTTTAGAGGTCGGATAAGTGATTGACAGTGGTTTGCAAAGTCATAACAATTGTACGGCATAGTCATTTTTAGAGGTCGTATGAGTGATTAACAGTGGTTGGCAAAGTCATTACAATTTTGGGCAAAGTCTTTACAATTGTTGGGTAAAGTCATTTTTAGAAGTCGGATAAGTGATTAACAGTGGTTGGCTAAGTCATTACAATTGTTGGACAAAGTCATTTTTAGAGGTCGGATAAGTGATTAACAGTGGTTGGCAAAGTCATTACAATAGTTGGGCACAGTCATTTTTAAAGGTCGGATAAGTGATTAACAGTGGTTGGCAAAGTCATTACAATTGTTGGGCAAAGTCATTTTTAGAGGTCGGATAAGTGATTGACAGTGGTTTGCAAAGTCATTACAATTGTTGGACAAAATCATTTTTAGAGGTCGGATAAGTGATTGACAGTGGTTGGCAAAGTCATTTCAATTGTTGGGCAAAGTCATTTTTAGAGGTCGGATAAGTGATTGACAGTGGTTGGCAAAGTGAATACAATTGTTGGACAAAATCATTTTTAGAGGTCGGATAAGTGATTGACAGTGGTTGGCAAAGTCATTACAATTGTTGGGCAAAGTCATTTTTAGAGGTCGGATAAGTGATTGACAGTGGTTGGCAAAGTCATTACAATTGTTGGGCAAAGTCATTTTTAGAGGTCGGATTAGTGATTAACAGTGGTTGGCAAAGTCATTACAATTGTAGGGCGAAGTCATTTTTAGAGGTCGGATTAGTGATTAACAGTGGTTGGCAAAGTCATTACAATTGTACGGCAAAGTCATTTTTAGAGGTCGTATGAGTGATTAACAGTGGTTGGCAAAGTCATTACAATTTTTGGGCAAAGTCATTTTTAGAGGTCGGATTGGTGATTAACAGTGGTTGGCAAAGTGAATACAATTGTTGGACAAAGTAATTTTTAGAGGTCGGATAAGTGATTAACAGTGGTTGGCAAAGTCATTACAATAGTTGGGCACAGTCATTTTTAAAGGTCGGATAAGTGATTAACAGTGGTTGGCAAAGTCATTACAATTGTTGGGCAAAGTCATTTTTAGAGGTCGGATAAGTGATTGACAGTGGTTTGCAAAGTCATTACAATTGTTGGACAAAATCATTTTTAGAGGTCGGATAAGTGATTGACAGTGGTTGGCAAAGTCATTACAATTGTTGGGCAAAGTCATTTTTAGAGGTCGGATAGGTGATTGACAGTGGTTGGCAAAGTCATTGCAATTGTTGGGCATAGTCATTTTTAGAGGTCGGATAAGTGATTAACAGTGGTTGACAAAGTCATTACAATAGTTGGGCACAGTCATTTTTAAAGGTCGGATAAGTGATTAACAGTGGTTGGCAAAGTCATTACAATTGTTGGGCAAAGTCATTTTAGAGGTCGGATAAGTGATTGACAGTGGTTTGCAAAGTCATTACAATTGTTGGACAAAATCATTTTTAGAGGTCGGATAAGTGATTGACAGTGGTTGGCAAAGTCATTACAATTGTTGGGCAAAGTCATTTTTAGAGGTCGGATAAGTGATTGACAGTGGTTGGCAAAGTCATTACAATTGTTGGGCAAAGTCATTTTTAGAGGTCGGATAAGTGATTAACAGTGGTTGGCAAAGTCATTACAATTGTAGGGCGAAGTCATTTTTAGAGGTCGGATAAGTGATTGACAGTGGTTGGCAAAGTCATTACAATTGTTGGGCAAAGTCATTTTTAGAGGTCGGATAAGTGATTGACAGTGGTTGGCAAAGTCATTACAATTGTTGGGCAAAGTCATTTTTAGAGGTCGGATAAGTGATTAACAGTGGTTGGCAAAGTCATTACAATTGTAGGGCGAAGTCATTTTTAGAGGTCGGATTAGTGATTAACAGTGGTTGGCAAAGTCATTACAATTGTACGGCAAAGTCATTTTTAGAGGTCGTATGAGTGATTAACAGTGGTTGGCAAAGTCATTACAATTTTTGGGCAAAGTCATTTTAGAGGTCGGATTAGTGATTAACAGTGGTTGGCAAAGTGAATACAATTGTTGGACAAAGTAATTTTTAGAGGTCGCATAAGTGATTGACAGTGGTTGGCAAAGTCATTACAATTGTTGGGCAAAGTCATTTTTAGAGGTCGGATAGGTGATTGACAGTGGTTGGCAAAGTCATTGCAATTGTTGGGCATAGTCATTTTTAGAGGTCGGATAAGTGATTAACAGTGGTTGACAAAGTCATTACAATTGGTGGGCAAAGTCATTTTTAGAGGTCGGATAAGTGATTAAAAGTGGTTGGCAAAGTCATTACAATTGTTGGGCAAAGTCATTTTTAGAGGTCGGATTAGTGATTAACAGTGGTTGGCAAAGTGAATACAATTGTTGGACAAAATCATTTTTAGAGGTCGGATAAGTGATTGACAGTGGTTGGCAAAGTCATTACAATTGTTGGGCAAAGTCATTTTTAGAGGTCGGATAAGTGATTGACAGTGGTTGGCAAAGTCATTACAATTGTTGGGCAAAGTCATTTTTAGAGGTCGGATAAGTGATTAACAGTGGTTGGCAAAGTCATTACAATTGTAGGGCGAAGTCATTTTTAGAGGTCGGATTAGTGATTAACAGTGGTTGGCAAAGTGAATACAATTGTTGGACAAAATCATTTTTAGAGGTCGGATAAGTTATTAACAGTGGTTGGCAAAGTCATTACAATTGTTGGGCAAAGTCATTTTTAGAGGTCGGATAAGTGATTGACAGTGGTTTGCAAAGTCATAACAATTGTACGGCATAGTCATTTTTAGAGGTCGTATGAGTGATTAACAGTGGTTGGCAAAGTCATTACAATTTTTGGGCAAAGTCTTTACAATTGTTGGGTAAAGTCATTTTTAGAAGTCGGATAAGTGATTAACAGTGGTTGGCTAAGTCATTACAATTGTTGGGCAAAGTCATTTTTAGAGGTCGGATAAGTGATTAACAGTGGTTGGCAAAGTCATTACAATAGTTGGGCACAGTCATTTTTAAAGGTCGGATAAGTGATTAACAGTGGTTGGCAAAGTCATTACAATTGTTGGGCAAAGTCATTTTTAGAGGTCGGATAAGTGATTGACAGTGGTTTGCAAAGTCATTACAATTGTTGGACAAAATCATTTTTAGAGGTCGGATAAGTGATTGACAGTGGTTGGCAAAGTCATTACAATTGTAGGGCGAAGTCATTTTTAAAGGTCGGATAAGTGATTAACAGTGGTTGGCAAAGTCATTACAATTGTTGGGCAAAGTCATTTTTAGAGGTCGGATAAGTGATTGACAGTGGTTTGCAAAGTCATTACAATTGTTGGACAAAATCATTTTTAGAGGTCGGATAAGTGATTGACAGTGGTTGGCAAAGTCATTACAATTGTTGGGCAAAGTCATTTTAGAGGTCGGATTAGTGATTAACAGTGGTTGGCAAAGTGAATACAATTGTTGGACAAAATCATTTTTAGAGGTCGGATAAGTGATTGACAGTGGTTGGCAAAGTCATTACAATTGTTGGGCAAAGTCATTTTTAGAGGTCGGATAAGTGATTAACAGTGGTTGGCAAAGTCATTACAATTGTAGGGCGAAGTCATTTTTAGAGGTCGGATTAGTGATTAACAGTGGTTGGCAAAGTCATTACAATTGTACGGCAAAGTCATTTTTAGAGGTCGTATGAGTGATTAACAGTGGTTGGCAAAGTCATTACAATTTTTGGGCAAAGTCATTTTTAGAGGTCGGATTAGTGATTAACAGTGGTTGGCAAAGTGAATACAATTGTTGGACAAAGTAATTTTTAGAGGTCGCATAAGTGATTGACAGTGGTTGGCAAAGTCATTGCAATTGTTGGGCATAGTCATTTTTAGAGGTCGGATAAGTGATTAACAGTGGTTGACAAAGTCATTACAATTGGTGGGCAAAGTCATTTTTAGAGGTCGGATAAGTGATTAAAAGTGGTTGGCAAAGTCATTACAATTGTTGGGCAAAGTCATTTTTAGAGGTCGGATTAGTGATTAACAGTGGTTGGCAAAGTGAATACAATTGTTGGACAAAATCATTTTTAGAGGTCGGATAAGTGATTGACAGTGGTTGGCAAAGTCATTACAATTGTTGGGCAAAGTCATTTTTAGAGGTCGGATAAGTGATTGACAGTGGTTGGCAAAGTCATTACAATTGTTGGGCAAAGTCATTTTTAGAGGTCGGATAAGTGATTAACAGTGGTTGGGAAAGTCATTACAATTGTAGGGCGAAGTCATTTTTAGAGGTCGGATTAGTGATTAACAGTGGTTGGCAAAGTGAATACAATTGTTGGACAAAATCATTTTTAGAGGTCGGATAAGTTATTAACAGTGGTTGGCAAAGTCATTACAATTGTTGGGCAAAGTCATTTTTAGAGGTCGGATAAGTGATTGACAGTGGTTTGCAAAGTCATAACAATTGTACGGCATAGTCATTTTTAGAGGTCGTATGAGTGATTAACAGTGGTTGGCAAAGTCATTACAATTTTTGGGCAAAGTCTTTACAATTGTTGGGTAAAGTCATTTTTAGAAGTCGGATAAGTGATTAACAGTGGTTGGCTAAGTCATTACAATTGTTGGGCAAAGTCATTTTTAGAGGTCGGATAAGTGATTAACAGTGGTTGGCAAAGTCATTACAATAGTTGGGCACAGTCATTTTTAAAGGTCGGATAAGTGATTAACAGTGGTTGGCAAAGTCATTACAATTGTTGGGCAAAGTCATTTTTAGAGGTCGGATAAGTGATTGACAGTGGTTTGCAAAGTCATTACAATTGTTGGACAAAATCATTTTTAGAGGTCGGATAAGTGATTGACAGTGGTTGGCAAAGTCATTACAATTGTTGGGCAAAGTCATTTTTAGAGGTCGGATAAGTGATTGACAGTGGTTGGCAAAGTCATTACAATTGTTGGGCAAAGTCATTTTTAGAGGTCGGACTAGTGATTGACAGTGGTTTGCAAAGTCATTACAATTGTTGGACAAAATCATTTTTAGAGGTCGGATAAGTGATTGACAGTGGTTGGCAAAGTCATTACAATTGTTGGGCAAAGTCATTTTTAGAGGTCGGATTAGTGATTTACAGTGGTTGGCAAAGTGAATACAATTGTTGGGCATAATCATTTTTAGAGGTCGGATAAGTGATTGACAGTGGTTGGCAAAGTCATTACAATTGTTGGGCAAAGTCATTTTTATAGGTCGGATAAGTGATTAACTGTGGTTGGCAAAGTCATTACAATTGTTGGGCAAAGTCATTTTTAGAGGTCGGATTAGTGATTTACAGTGGTTGGCAAAGTGAATACAATTGTTGGACAAAATCATTTTTAGAGGTCGGATAAGTGATTGACAGTGGTTGGCAAAATCATTACAATTGTTGGGCAAAGTAATTTTTAGAGGTCGGATTAGTGATTTACAGTGGTTGGCAAAGTGAATACAATTGTTGGGCAAAGTCATTTTTAGAGGTCGGATAAGTGATTAAAAGTGGTTGGCAAAGTCATTACAATTGTTGGGCAAAGTCATTTTTAGAGGTCGGATAAGTGATTAACTGTGGCTGGCAAAGTCATTACAATTGTTGGGCAAAGTCATTTTTAGAGGTCGGATTAGTGATTGACAGTGGTTTGCAAAGTCATTACAATTGTTGGACAAAATCATTTTTAGAGGTCGGATAAGTGATTGACAGTGGTTGGCAAAGTCATTACAATTGTTGGGCAAAGTAATTTTTAGAGGTCGCATAAGTGATTGACAGTGGTTGGCAAAGTCATTACAATTGTTGGGCAAAGTCATTTTTAGAGGTCGGATAGGTGATTGACAGTGGTTGGCAAAGTCATTGCAATTGTTGGGCATAGTCATTTTTAGAGGTCGGATAAGTGATTAACAGTGGTTGACAAAGTCATTACAATTGGTGGGCAAAGTCATTTTTAGAGGTCAGATAAGTGATTAAAAGTGGTTGGCAAAGTCATTACAATTGTTGGGCAAAGTCATTTTTAGAGGTCGGATTAGTGATTAACAGTGGTTGGCAAAGTGAATACAATTGTTGGACAAAATCATTTTTAGAGGTCGGATAAGTGATTGACAGTGGTTGGCAAAGTCATTACAATTGTTGGGCAAAGTCATTTTTAGAGGTCGGATAAGTGATTGACAGTGGTTGGCAAAGTCATTACAATTGTTGGGCAAAGTCATTTTTAGAGGTCGGATAAGTGATTAACAGTGGTTGGCAAAGTCATTACAATTGTAGGGCGAAGTCATTTTTAGAGGTCGGATTAGTGATTAACAGTGGTTGGCAAAGTCATTACAATTGTACGGCAAAGTCATTTTTAGAGGTCGTATGAGTGATTAACAGTGGTTGGCAAAGTCATTACAATTTTTGGGCAAAGTCATTTTTAGAGGTCGGATTAGTGATTAACAGTGGTTGGCAAAGTGAATACAATTGTTGGACAAAGTAATTTTTAGAGGTCGCATAAGTGATTGACAGTGGTTGGCAAAGTCATTACAATTGTTGGGCAAAGTCATTTTTAGAGGTCGGATAGGTGATTGACAGTGGTTGGCAAAGTCATTGCAATTGTTGGGCATAGTCATTTTTAGAGGTCGGATAAGTGATTAACAGTGGTTGACAAAGTCATTACAATTGGTGGGCAAAGTCATTTTTAGAGGTCGGATAAGTGATTAACTGTGGTTGGCAAAGTCATTACAATTGTTGGGCAAAGTCATTTTTAGAGGTCGGATTAGTGATTAACAGTGGTTGGCAAAGTGAATACAATTGTTGGACAAAATCATTTTTAGAGGTCGGATAAGTGATTGACAGTGGTTGGCAAAGTCATTACAATTGTTGGGCAAAGTCATTTTTAGAGGTCGGATAAGTGATTGACAGTGGTTGGCAAAGTCATTACAATTGTTGGGCAAAGTCATTTTTAGAGATCGGATTAGTGATTAACAGTGGTTGGCAAAGTCATTACAATTGTAGGGCGAAGTCATTTTTAGAGGTCGGATTAGTGATTAACTGTGGTTGGCAAAGTCATTACAATTGTACGGCAAAGTCATTTTTAGAGGTCGTATGAGTGATTAACAGTGGTTGGCAAAGTCATTACAATTTTTGGGCAAAGACATTTTTAGAGGTCGGATTAGTGATTAACAGTGGTTGGCAAAGTGAATACAATTGCTGGACAAAGTAATTTTTAGAGGTCGCATAAGTGATTGACAGTGGTTGGCAAAGTCATTACAATTGTTGGGCAAAGTCATTTTTAGAGGTCGGATAGGTGATTGACAGTGGTTGGCAAAGTCATTTCAATTGTTGGGCAAAGTCATTTTTAGAGGTCGGATTAGTGATTAACAGTGGTTGGCAAAGTCATTACAATTGTAGGGCGAAGTCATTTTTAGAGGTCGGATTAGTGATTAACTGTGGTTGGCAAAGTCATTACAATTGTTGGGCATAGTCATTTTTAGAGGTCGTATGAGTGATTAACAGTGGTTGGCAAAGTCATTACAATTTTTGGGCAAAGACATTTTTAGAGGTCGGATTAGTGATTAACAGTGGTTGGCAAAGTGAATACAATTGCTGGACAAAATCATTTTTAGAGGTCGGATAAGTGATTAACAGTGGTTGGCAAAGTCATTACAATTGTTGGGCAAAGTCATTTTAAGAGGTCGGATAAGTGATTAACAGTGGTTGGCAAAGTCATTTCAATTATTGGGCAAAGTCATTTTTAGAGGTCGGATTAGTGATTAACAGTGGTTGACAAAGTCATTACAATTGGTGGGCAAAGTCATTTTTAGAGGTCGGATAAGTGATTAAAAGTGGTTGGCAAAGTCATTACAATTGTTGGGCAAAGTCATTTTTAGAGGTCGGATTAGTGATTAACAGTGGTTGGCAAAGTGAATACAATTGTTGGACAAAATCATTTTTAGAGGTCGGATAAGTGATTGACAGTGGTTGGCAAAGTCATTACAATTGTTGGGCAAAGTCATTTTTAGAGGTCGGATAAGTGATTGACAGTGGTTGGCAAAGTCATTACAATTGTTGGGCAAAGTCATTTTTAGAGGTCGGATAAGTGATTAACAGTGGTTGGCAAAGTCATTACAATTGTAGGGCGAAGTCATTTTTAGAGGTCGGATTAGTGATTAACAGTGGTTGGCAAAGTCATTACAATTGTACGGCAAAGTCATTTTTAGAGGTCGAATGAGTGATTAACAGTGGTTGGCAAAGTCATTACAATTTTTGGGCAAAGTCATTTTTAGAGGTCGGATTAGTGATTAACAGTGGTTGGCAAAGTGAATACAATTGTTGGACAAAGTAATTTTTAGAGGTCGCATAAGTGATTGACAGTGGTTGGCAAAGTCATTACAATTGTTGGGCAAAGTCATTTTTAGAGGTCGGATAGGTGATTGACAGTGGTTGGCAAAGTCATTGCAATTGTTGGGCATAGTCATTTTTAGAGGTCGGATTAGTGATTGACAGTGGTTTGCAAAGTCATTACAATTGTTGGACAAAATCATTTTTAGAGGTCGGATAAGTGATTGACAGTGGTTGGCAAAGTCATTACAATTGTTGGGCAAAGTAATTTTTAGAGGTCGCATAAGTGATTGACAGTGGTTGGCAAAGTCATTACAATTGTTGGGCAAAGTCATTTTTAGAGGTCGGATAAGTGATTGACAGTGGTTGGCAAAGTCATTACAATTGTTGGGCATAGTCATTTTTAGAGGTCGGATAAGTGATTAACAGTGGTTGACAAAGTCATTACAATTGGTGGGCAAAGTCATTTTTAGAGGTCGGATAAGTGATTAAAAGTGGTTGGCAAAGTCATTACAATTGTTGGGCAAAGTCATTTTTAGAGGTCGGATTAGTGATTAACAGTGGTTGACAAAGTCATTACAATTGGTGGGCAAAGTCATTTTTAGAGGTCGGATAAGTGATTAAAAGTGGTTGGCAAAGTCATTACAATTGTTGGGCAAAGTCATTTTTAGAGGTCGGATAAGTGATTGACAGTGGTTGGCAAAGTCATTACAATTGTTGGGCAAAGTCATTTTTAGAGGTCGGATAAGTGATTAACAGTGGTTGGCAAAGTCATTACAATTGTAGGGCGAAGTCATTCTTAGAGGTCGGATTAGTGATTAACAGTGGTTGGCAAAGTCATTACAATTGTACGGCAAAGTCATTTTTAGAGGTCGTATGAGTGATTAACAGTGGTTGGCAAAGTCATTACAATTGTTGGGCAAAGTCATTTTTAGAGGTCGGATAAGTGATTAACAGTGGTTGGCAAAGTCATTACAATTGTAGGGCGAAGTCATTTTTAGAGGTCGGATTAGTGATTAACAGTGGTTGGCAAAGTCATTACAATTGTACGGCAAAGTCATTTTTAGAGGTCGTATGAGTGATTAACAGTGGTTGGCAAAGTCATTACAATTTTTGGGCAAAGTCATTTTTAGAGGTCGGATTAGTGATTAATAGTGGTTGGCAAAGTGAATACAATTGTTGGACAAAGTAATTTTTAGAGGTCGCATAAGTGATTGACAGTGGTTGGCAAAGTCATTACAATTGTTGGGCAAAGTCATTTTTAGAGGTCGGATAGGTGATTGACAGTGGTTGGCAAAGTCATTGCAATTGTTGGGCATAGTCATTTTTAGAGGTCGGATAAGTGATTAACAGTGGTTGACAAAGTCATTACAATTGGTGGGCAAAGTCATTTTTAGAGGTCGGATAAGTGATTAAAAGTGGTTGGCAAAGTCATTACAATTGTTGGGCAAAGTCATTTTTAGAGGTCGGATTAGTGATTAACAGTGGTTGGCAAAGTGAATACAATTGTTGGACAAAATCATTTTCAGAGGTCGGATAAGTGATTGACAGTGGTTGGCAAAGTCATTACAATTGTTGGGCAAAGTCATTTTTAGAGGTCGGATAAGTGATTGACAGTGGTTGGCAAAGTCATTACAATTGTTGGGCAAAGTCATTTTTAGAGGTCGGATTAGTGATTAACAGTGGTTGGCAAAGTCATTTCAATTGTAGGGCGAAGTCATTTTTAGAGGTCGGATTAGTGATTAACTGTGGTTGGCAAAGTCATTACAATTGTACGGCAAAGTCATTTTTAGAGGTCGTATGAGTGATTAACAGTGGTTGACAAAGTCATTACAATTTTTGGGCAAAGACATTTTTAGAGGTCGGATTAGTGATTAACAGTGGTTGGCAAAGTGAATACAATTGCTGGACAAAATCATTTTTAGAGGTCGGATAAGTGATTAACAGTGGTTGGCAAAGTCATTACAATTGTTGGGCAAAGTCATTTTAAGAGGTCGGATAAGTGATTAACAGTGGTTGGCAAAGTCATTTCAATTATTGGGCAAAGTCATTTTAGAGGTCGGATTAGTAATTAACAGTGGTTGGCAAAGTCATTACAATTGTTGGGCAAAGTCATTTTTAGAGGTCGGATAAGTGATTGACAGTGGTTGGCAAAGTCATTACAATTGTTGGGCATAGTCATTTTTAGAGGTCGGATAAGTGATTGACAGTGGTTGGCAAAGTCATTACAATTGTTGGGCAAAGTCATTTTTAGAGGTCGGATAAGTGATTAACTGTGGCTGGCAAAGTCATTACAATTGTTGGGCAAAGTCATTTTTAGAGGTCGGATTAGTGATTGACAGTGGTTTGCAAAGTCATTACAATTGTTGGACAAAATCATTTTTAGAGGTCGGATAAGTGATTGACAGTGGTTGGCAAAGTCATTACAATTGTTGGGCAAAGTAATTTTTTAGAGGTCGCTTAAGTGATTGACAGTGGTTGGCAAAGTCATTACAATTGTTGGGCAAAGTCATTTTTAGAGGTCGGATAGGTGATTGACAGTGGTTGGCAAAGTCATTGCAATTGTTGGGCATAGTCATTTTTAGAGGTCGGATAAGTGATTAACAGTGGTTGACAAAGTCATTACAATTGGTGGGCAAAGTCATTTTTAGAGGTCGGATAAGTGATTAAAAGTGGTTGGCAAAGTCATTACAATTGTTGGGCAAAGTCATTTTTAGAGGTCGGATAGTGATTAACTGTGGCTGGCAAAGTCATTACAATTGTTGGGCCAAAGTCATTTTTAGAGGTCGGATTAGTGATTGACAGTGGTTTGCAAAGTCATTACAATTGTAGGACAAAATCATTTTTAGAGGTCGGATAAGTGATTGACAGTGGTTGGCAAAGTCATTACAATAGTTGGGCAAAGTAATTTTTAGAGGTCGCATAAGTGATTGACAGTGGTTGGCAAAGTCATTACAATTGTTGGGCAAAGTCATTTTTAGAGGTCGGATAAGTGATTGACAGTGGTTGGCAAAGTCATTACAATTGTTGGGCATAGTCATTTTTAGAGGTCGGATAAGTGATTAACAGTGGTTGACAAAGTCATTACAATTGGTGGGCAAAGTCATTTTTAGAGGTCGGATAAGTGATTAAAAGTGGTTGGCAAAGTCATTACAATTGTTGGGCAAAGTCATTTTTAGAGGTCGGATAAGTGATTGACAGTGGTTGGCAAAGTCATTACAATTGTTGGGCAAAGTCATTTTTAGAGGTCGGATAAGTGATTAACAGTGGTTGGCAAAGTCATTACAATTGTAGGGCGAAGTCATTTTTAGAGGTCGGATTAGTGATTAACAGTGGTTGGCAAAGTCATTACAATTGTACGGCAAAGTCATTTTTAGAGGTCGTATGAGTGATTAACAGTGGTTGGCAAAGTCATTACAATTGTTGGGCAAAGTCATTTTTAGAGGTCGGATAAGTGATTAACAGTGGTTGGCAAAGTCATTACAATTGTAGGGCGAAGTCATTTTTAGAGGTCGGATTAGTGATTAACAGTGGTTGGCAAAGTCATTACAATTGTACGGCAAAGTCATTTTTAGAGGTCGTATGAGTGATTAACAGTGGTTGGCAAAGTCATTACAATTTTTGGGCAAAGTCATTTTTAGAGGTCGGATTAGTGATTAACAGTGGTTGGCAAAGTGAATACAATTGTTGGACAAAGTAATTTTTAGAGGTCGCATAAGTGATTGACAGTGGTTGGCAAAGTCATTACAATTGTTGGGCAAAATCATTTTTAGAGGTCGGATAGGTGATTGACAGTGGTTGGCAAAGTCATTGCAATTGTTGGGCATAGTCATTTTTAGAGGTCGGATAAGTGATTAACAGTGGTTGACAAAGTCATTACAATTGGTGGGCAAAGTCATTTTTAGAGGTCGGATAAGTGATTAAAAGTGGTTGGCAAAGTCATTACAATTGTTGGGCAAAGTCATTTTTAGAGGTCGGATTAGTGATTAACAGTGGTTGGCAAAGTGAATACAATTGTTGGACAAAATCATTTTTAGAGGTCGGATAAGTGATTGACAGTGGTTGGCAAAGTCATTACAATTGTTGGGCAAAGTCATTTTTAGAGGTCGGATAAGTGATTGACAGTGGTTGGCAAAGTCATTACAATTGTTGGGCAAAGTCATTTTTAGAGGTCGGATTAGTGATTAACAGTGGTTGGCAAAGTCATTACAATTGTAGGGCGAAGTCATTTTTAGAGGTCGGATTAGTGATTCACTGTGGTTGGCAAAGTCATTACAATTGTACGGCAAAGTCATTTTTATAGGTCGTATGAGTGATTAACAGTGGTTGGCAAAGTCATTACAATTTTTGGGCAAAGACATTTTTAGAGGTCGGATTAGTGATTAACAGTGGTTGGCAAAGTGAATACAATTGCTGGACAAAATCATTTTTAGAGGTCGGATAAGTGATTAACAGTGGTTGGCAAAGTCATTACAATTGTTGGGCAAAGTCATTTTAAGAGGTCGGATAAGTGATTAACAGTGGTTGGCAAAGTCATTTCAATTATTGGGCAAAGTCATTTTTAGAGGTCGGATTAGTGATTAACAGTGGTTGGCAAAGTCATTACAATTGTTGGGCAAAGTCATTTTTAGAGGTCGGATAAGTGATTGACAGTGGTTGGCAAAGTCATTACAATTGTTGGGCATAGTCATTTTTAGAGGTCGGATAAGTGATTGACAGTGGTTGGCAAAGTCATTACAATTGTTGGGCAAAATCATTTTTAGAGGTCGGATAAGTGATTAACTGTGGCTGGCAAAGTCATTACAATTGTTGGGCAAAGTCATTTTTAGAGGTCGGATTAGTGATTGACAGTGGTTTGCAAAGTCATTACAATTGTTGGACAAAATCATTTTTAGAGGTCGGATAAGTGATTGACAGTGGTTGGCAAAGTCATTACAATTGTTGGGCAAAGTAATTTTTAGAGGTCGCTTAAGTGATTGACAGTGGTTGGCAAAGTCATTACAATTGTTGGGCAAAGTCATTTTTAGAGGTCGGATAGGTGATTGACAGTGGTTGGCAAAGTCATTGCAATTGTTGGGCATAGTCATTTTTAGAGGTCGGATAAGTGATTAAAAGTGGTTGGCAAAGTCATTACAATTGTTGGGCAAAGTCATTTTTAGAGGTCGGATTAGTGATTAACAGTGGTTGGCAAAGTGAATACAATTGTTGGACAAAATCATTTTTAGAGGTCGGATAAGTGATTGACAGTGGTTGGCAAAGTCATTACAATTGTTGGGCAAAGTCATTTTTAGAGGTCGGATAAGTGATTGACAGTGGTTGGCAAAGTCATTACAATTGTTGGGCAAAGTCATTTTTAGAGGTCGGATTAGTGATTAACAGTGGTTGGCAAAGTCATTACAATTGTAGGGCGAAGTCATTTTTAGAGGTCGGATTAGTGATTAACTGTGGTTGGCAAAGTCATTACAATTGTACGGCAAAGTCATTTTTATAGGTCGTATGAGTGATTAACAGTGGTTGGCAAAGTCATTACAATTTTTGGGCAAAGACATTTTTAGAGGTCGGATTAGTGATTAACAGTGGTTGGCAAAGTGAATACAATTGCTGGACAAAATCATTTTTAGAGGTCGGATAAGTGATTAACAGTGGTTGGCAAAGTCATTACAATTGTTGGGCAAAGTCATTTTAAGAGGTCGGATAAGTGATTAACAGTGGTTGGCAAAGTCATTTCAATTATTGGGCAAAGTCATTTTTAGAGGTCGGATTAGTGATTAACAGTGGTTGGCAAAGTCATTACAATTGTTGGGCAAAGTCATTTTTAGAGGTCGGATAAGTGATTGACAGTGGTTGGCAAAGTCATTACAATTGTTGGGCATAGTCATTTTTAGAGGTCGGATAAGTGATTGACAGTGGTTGGCAAAGTCATTACAATTGTTGGGCAAAATCATTTTAGAGGTCGGATAAGTGATTAACTGTGGCTGGCAAAGTCATTACAATTGTTGGGCAAAGTCATTTTTAGAGGTCGGATTAGTGATTGACAGTGGTTTGCAAAGTCATTACAATTGTTGGACAAAATCATTTTTAGAGGTCGGATAAGTGATTGACAGTGGTTGGCAAAGTCATTACAATTGTTGGGCAAAGTAATTTTTAGAGGTCGCTTAAGTGATTGACAGTGGTTGGCAAAGTCATTACAATTGTTGGGCAAAGTCATTTTTAGAGGTCGGATAGGTGATTGACAGTGGTTGGCAAAGTCATTGCAATTGTTGGGCATAGTCATTTTTAGAGGTCGGATAAGTGATTAACAGTGGTTGACAAAGTCATTACAATTGGTGGGCAAAGTCATTTTTAGAGGTCGGATAAGTGATTAAAGTGGTTGGCAAAGTCATTACAATTGTTGGGCAAAGTCATTTTTAGAGGTCGGATAAGTGATTAACTGTGGCTGGCAAAGTCATTACAATTGTTGGGCAAAGTCATTTTTAGAGGTCGGATTAGTGATTGACAGTGGTTTGCAAAGTCATTACAATTGTTGGACAAAATCATTTTTAGAGGTCGGATAAGTGATTGACAGTGGTTGGCAAAGTCATTACAATTGTTGGGCAAAGTAATTTTTAGAGGTCGCATAAGTGATTGACAGTGGTTGGCAAAGTCATTACAATTGTTGGGCAAAGTCATTTTTAGAGGTCGGATAAGTGATTGACAGTGGTTGGCAAAGTCATTACAATTGTTGGGCATAGTCATTTTTAGAGGTCGGATAAGTGATTAACAGTGGTTGACAAAGTCATTACAATTGGTGGGCAAAGTCATTTTTAGAGGTCGGATAAGTGATTAAAAGTGGTTGGCAAAGTCATTACAATTGTTGGGCAAAGTCATTTTTAGAGGTCGGATAAGTGATTAACTGTGGCTGGCAAAGTCATTACAATTGTTGGGCAAAGTCATTTTTAGAGGTCGGATTAGTGATTGACAGTGGTTTGCAAAGTCATTACAATTGTTGGACAAAATCATTTTTAGAGGTCGGATAAGTGATTGACAGTGGTTGGCAAAGTCATTACAATTGTTGGGCAAAGTAATTTTTAGAGGTCGCATAAGTGATTGACAGTGGTTGGCAAAGTCATTACAATTGTTGGGCAAAGTCATTTTTAGAGGTCGGATAAGTGATTGACAGTGGTTGGCAAAGTCATTACAATTGTTGGGCATAGTCATTTTTAGAGGTCGGATAAGTGATTAACAGTGGTTGACAAAGTCATTACAATTGGTGGGCAAAGTCATTTTTAGAGGTCGGATAAGTGATTAAAAGTGGTTGGCAAAGTCATTACAATTGTTGGGCAAAGTCATTTTTAGAGGTCGGATTAGTGATTAACAGTGGTTGGCAAAGTGAATACAATTGTTGGACAAAATCATTTTTAGAGGTCGGATAAGTGATTGACAGTGGTTGGCAAAGTCATTACAATTGTTGGGCAAAGTCATTTTAGAGGTCGGATAAGTGATTGACAGTGGTTGGCAAAGTCATTACAATTGTTGGGCAAAGTCATTTTTAGAGGTCGGATAAGTGATTAACAGTGGTTGGCAAAGTCATTACAATTGTAGGGCGAAGTCATTTTTAGAGGTCGGATTAGTGATTAACAGTGGTTGGCAAAGTCATTACAATTGTACGGCAAAGTCATTTTTAGAGGTCGTATGAGTGATTAACAGTGGTTGGCAAAGTCATTACAATTTTTGGGCAAAGTCATTTTTAGAGGTCGGATTAGTGATTAACAGTGGTTGGCAAAGTGAATACAATTGTTGGACAAAGTAATTTTTAGAGGTCGCATAAGTGATTGACAGTGGTTGGCAAAGTCATTACAATTGTTGGGCAAAGTCATTTTTAGAGGTCGGATAGGTGATTGACAGTGGTTGGCAAAGTCATTGCAATTGTTGGGCATAGTCATTTTTAGAGGTCGGATAAGTGATTAACAGTGGTTGACAAAGTCATTACAATTGGTGGGCAAAGTCATTTTTAGAGGTCGGATAAGTGATTAAAAGTGGTTGGCAAAGTCATTACAATTGTTGGGCAAAGTCATTTTTAGAGGTCGGATTAGTGATTAACAGTGGTTGGCAAAGTGAATACAATTGTTGGACAAAATCATTTTTAGAGGTCGGATAAGTGATTGACAGTGGTTGGCAAAGTCATTACAATTGTTGGGCAAAGTCATTTTTAGAGGTCGGATAAGTGATTGACAGTGGTTGGCAAAGTCATTACAATTGTTGGGCAAAGTCATTTTTAGAGGTCGGATTAGTGATTAACAGTGGTTGGCAAAGTCATTACAATTGTAGGGCGAAGTCATTTTTAGAGGTCGGATTAGTGATTAACTGTGGTTGGCCAAGTCATTACAATTGTACGGCAAAGTCATTTTTATAGGTCGTATGAGTGATTAACAGTGGTTGGCAAAGTCATTACAATTTTTGGGCAAAGACATTTTTAGAGGTCGGATTAGTGATTAACAGTGGTTGGCAAAGTGAATACAATTGCTGGACAAAATCATTTTTAGAGGTCGGATAAGTGATTACAGTGGTTGGCAAAGTCATTACAATTGTTGGGCAAAGTCATTTTAAGAGGTCGGATAAGTGATTAACAGTGGTTGGCAAAGTCATTTCAATTATTGGGCAAAGTCATTTTTAGAGGTCGGATTAGTGATTAACAGTGGTTGGCAAAGTCATTACAATTGTTGGGCAAAGTCATTTTTAGAGGTCGGATAAGTGATTGACAGTGGTTGGCAAAGTCATTACAATTGTTGGGCATAGTCATTTTTAGAGGTCGGATAAGTGATTAACAGTGGTTGGCAAAGTCATTACAATTGTTGGGCACGGTCTTTACAATTGTTGGGTAAAGTCATTTTTATTTGTCGGATAAGTGATTAACAGTGGTTGGCAAAGTCATTACAATAGTTGGGCAAAGTCATTTTTAGAGGTCGGATAAGTGATTAACAGTGGTTGGCAAAGTTATTTCAATTGTTGGGCAAAGTAATTTTTTTAGGTCGGATAAGTGATTAACAGTGGTTGGCAAGGTCTTTACAATTGTTGGGCAAAGTCATTTTTAGAGGTCGGATTAGTGATTAACAGTGGTTGGCAAAGTGAATACAATTGTTGGACAAAATCATTTTTAGAGGTCGGATAAGTGATTAACAGTGGTTGGCAAAGTCATTACAATTGTTGGGCAAAGTCATTTTAAGAGGTCGGATAAGTGATTAACAGTGGTTGGCAAAGTCATTTCAATTATTGGGCAAAGTCATTTTTAGAGGTCGGATTAGTGATTAACAGTGGTTGGCAAAGTGAATACAATTGTTGGACAAATCATTTTTAGAGGTCGGATAAGTTATTAACAGTGGTTGGCAAAGTCATTAAAATTGTTGGGCAAAGTCATTTTTAGAGGTCGAATTAGTGATTAACAGTGGTTGGCAAAGTGAATACAATTGTTGGACAAAATCATTTTTAGAGGTCGGATAAGTTATTAATAGTGGTTGGCAAAGTCATTACAATTGTTGGGCAAAGTCATTTTTAGAGGTGGGATAAGTGATTGACAGTGGTTTGCAAAGTCATTACAATTGTACGGCAAAGTCATTTTTAGAGGTCGTATGAGTGATTAACAGTGGTTGGCAAAGTCATTACAATTTTTGGGCAAAGTCTTTTCAATTGTTGGGCAAAGTCATTTTTAGAGGTCGGATAAGTGATTAACTGTGGCTGGCAAAGTCATTACAATTGTTGGGCAAAGTCATTTTTAGAGGTCGGATTAGTGATTGACAGTGGTTTGCAAAGTCATTACAATTGTTGGACAAAATCATTTTTAGAGGTCGGATAAGTGATTGACAGTGGTTGGCAAAGTCATTACAATTGTTGGGCAAAGTAATTTTTAGAGGTCGCTTAAGTGATTGACAGTGGTTGGCAAAGTCATTACAATTGTTGGGCAAAGTCATTTTTAGAGGTCGGATAGGTGATTGACAGTGGTTGGCAAAGTCATTGCAATTGTTGGGCATAGTCATTTTTAGAGGTCGGATAAGTGATTAACAGTGGTTGACAAAGTCATTACAATTGTTGGCACAGTCATTTTTAGAGGTCGGATAAGTGATTAACAGTGGTTGGCAAAGTCATTACAATTGTTGGGCAAAGTCATTTTTAGAGGTCGGATAAGTGATTGACAGTGGTTTGCAAAGTCATTACAATTGTTGGACAAAATCATTTTTAGAGGTCGGATAAGTGATTGACAGTGGTTGGCAAAGTCATTACAATTGTTGGGCAAAGTCATTTTAGAGGTCGGATAAGTGATTGACAGTGGTTGGCAAAGTCATTACAATTGTTGGGCAAAGTCATTTTTAGAGGTCGGATTAGTGATTTACAGTGGTTGGCAAAGTGAATACAATTGTTGGGCAAAATCATTTTTAGAGGTCGGATAAGTGATTGACAGTGGTTGGCAAAGTCATTACAATTGTTGGGCAAAGTCATTTTTAGAGGTCGGATAAGTGATTAACAGTGGCTGGCAAAGTCATTACAATTGTTGGGCAAAGTCATTTTTAGAGGTCGGACTAGTGATTGACAGTGGTTTGCAAAGTCATTACAATTGTTGGACAAAATCATTTTTAGAGGGTCGGATAAATGATTGACAGTGGTTGGCAAAGTCATTACAATTGTTGGGCAAAGTCATTTTTAGAGGTCGGATAGTGATTTACAGTGGTTGGCAAAGTGAATACAATTGTTGGGCAAAATCATTTTAGAGGTCGGATAAGTGATTGACAGTGGTTGGCAAAGTCATTACAATTGTTGGGCAAAGTCATTTTTAGAGGTCGGATAAGTGATTAACTGTGGTTGGCAAAGTCATTACAATTGTTGGCAAAGTCATTTTTAGAGGTCGTATTAGTGATTTCAGTGGTTGGCAAAGTGAATACAATTGTTGGACAAAATCATTTTTAGAGGTCGGATAAGTGATTGACAGTGGTTGGCAAAGTCATTACAATTGTTGGGCAAAGTAATTTTTAGAGGTCGGATAAGTGATTGACAGTGGTTGGCAAAGTCATTACAATTGTTGGGCAAAGTCATTTTTAGAGGTCGGATAGGTGATTGACAGTGGTTGGCAAAGTCATTACAATTGTTGGGCATAGTCATTTTTAGAGGTCGGATAAGTGATTAACAGTGGTTGACAAGTCATTACAATTGGTGGGCAAAGTCATTTTTAGAGGTCGGATACGTGATTAAAAGTGGTTGGCAAAGTCATTACAATTGTTGGGCAAAGTCATTTTTAGTTGTCGGATTAGTGATTAACAGTGGTTGGCAAAGTGAATACAATTGTTGGACAAAAACATTTTTAGAGGTCGGATAAGTGATTGACAGTGGTTGGCAAAGTCATTACAATTGTTGGGCAAAGTCATTTTTAGAGGTCGGATAAGTGGTTGACAGTGGTTGGCAAAGTCATTACAATTGTTGGGCAAAGTCATTTTTAGAGGTCGATAGTATAAGTTGATTAACAGTGGTTGGCAAAGTCATTACAATTGTAGGGCAAAGTCATTTTTAGAGGTCGGATAAGTGATTGACAGTGGTTGGCTAAGTCTTTACAATTGTTGGGTAAAGTCATTTTTAGAAGTCGGACAAGTGATTAACAGTGGTTGGCAAAGTCATTACAATTGTTGGGCAAAGTCATTTTTAGAGGTCGGATAAGTGATTGACAGTGGTTTGCAAAGTCATTACAATTGTTGGACAAAATCATTTTAGAGGTCGGATAAGTGATTGACAGTGGTTGGCAAAGTCATTACAATTGTTGGGCAAAGTCATTTTTAGAGGTCGGATAAGTGATTGACAGTGGTTGGCAAAGTCATTACAATTGTTGGGCAAAGTCATTTTTAGAGGTCGGATTAGTGATTAACAGTGGTTGGCAAAGTCATTACAATTGTAGGGCGAAGTCATTTTTAGAGGTCGGATTAGTGATTAACAGTGGCTGGCAAAGTGATACAATTGTTGGACAAAATCATTTTTAGAGGTCGGATAAGTTATTAACAGTGGTTGGCAAAGTCATTACAATTGTTGGGCAAAGTCATTTTTAGAGGTCGGATAAGTGATTGACAGTGGTTTGCAAAGTCATTACAATTGTACGGCAAAGTCATTTTTAGAGGTCGTATGAGTGATTAACAGTGGTGGCCAAGTCATTACAATTTTTGGGCAAAGTCTTTACAATTGTTGGGTAAAGTCATTTTTAGAAGTCGGATAAGTGATTAACAGTGGTTGGCTAAGTCATTACAATTGTTGGGCAAAGTCATTTTTAGAGGTCGGATAAGTGATTAACAGTGGTTGGCAAAGTCATTACAATAGTTGGGCACAGTCATTTTTAAGGTCGGATAAGTGATTAACAGTGGTTGGCAAAGTCATTACAATTGTTGGGCAAAGTCATTTTTAGAGGTCGGATAAGTGATTGACAGTGGTTTGCAAAGTCATTACAATTGTTGGACAAAATCATTTTTAGAGGTCGGATAAGTGATTGACAGTGGTGGCAAAGTCATGTTGGCAAAATTGTTGGGCAAAGTCATTTTTAGAGGTCGGATAAGTGATTGACAGTGGTTGGCAAAGTCATTACAATTGTTGGGCAAAGTATTTTAGAGGTCGGATTAGTGATTTACAGTGGTTGGCAAAGTGAATACAATTGTTGGGCAAAATCATTTTTAGAGGTCGGATAAGTGATTGACAGTGGTTGGCAAGTCATTACAATGGTGGGCAAAGTCATTTTTAGAGGTCGGATAAGTGATTGACAGTGGTTGGCAAAGTCATTACAATTGTTGGGCAAAGTCATTTTTAGAGGTCGGACTAGTGATTGACAGTGGTTTGCAAAGTCATTACAATTGTTGGACAAAATCATTTTTAGAGGTACGGATAAGTGATTGATCAGTGGTTGGCAACAAGTCATTACAATTGTTGGGCAAAGTCATTTTTAGAGGTCGGATTAGTGATTTACAGTGGTTGCAAAGTGAATACAATTGTTGGGCAAAATCATTTTTAGAGGTCGGATAAGTGATTGACCAGTGGTTGGCAAAGTCATTACAATTGTTGGGCAAAGTCATTTTTAGAGGTCGGATAAGTGATTAACTGTGGTTGGCAAAGTCATTGCAATTGTTGGGCAAAGTCATTTTTAGAGGTCGTATTAGTGATTTTCAGTGGTTGGCAAAGTGAATACAATTGTTGGACAAAATCATTTTTAGAGGTCGGATAAGTGATTGACAGTGGTTGGCAAAGTCATTACAATTGTTGGGCAAAGTCATTTTTAGAGGTCGGATAGGTGATTGACAGTGGTTGGCAAAGTCATTACAATTGTTGGGCATAGTCATTTTTAGAGGTCGGATAAGTGATTAAAAGTGGTTGGCAAAGTCATTACAATTGTTGGGCAAAGTCATTTTTAGTTGTCGGATTAGTGATTAACAGTGGTTGGCAAAGTGAATACAATTGTTGGACAAAATCATTTTTAGAGGTCGGATAAGTGATTGACAGTGGTTGGCAAAGTCATTACAATTGTTGGGCAAAAGTCATTTTTAGAGGTCGGATAAGTGATTGACAGTGGTTGGCAAAGTCATTACAATTGTTGGGCAAAGTCATTTTTAGAGGTCGGAATAAGTGATTAACAGTGGTTGGGCAAAGTCATTACAATTGGTGGCAAAGTCATTTTTAGAGGTCGGATTAGTGATTAACAGTGGTTGGCAAAGTGAATACAATTGTGGGACAAAATCATTTTTAGAGGTCGGATAATTATTAACAGTGGTTGGCAAAGTCATTACAATTGTGGGGCAAAGTCATTTTAGAGGTCGGATAAGTGATTAACTGTGGTTGGCAAAGTCATTGCAATTGTTGGGCAAAGTCATTTTTAGAGGTCGTATTAGTGATTTTCAGTGGTTGGCAACGTGAATACACTTGTTGGACAAAATCATTTTTAGAGGTCGGATAAGTGATTGACAGTGGTTGGCAAAGTCATTACAATTGTTGGGCAAAGTCATTTTAGAGGTCGGTAGGTGATTGACAGTGGTTGGCAAAGTCATTACAATTGTTGGGCATAGTCATTTTTTAGAGGTCGGATAAGTGATTAAAAGTGTTGGCAAAGTCATTACAATTGTTGGGCAAAGTCATTTTTAGTTGTCGGATTAGTGATTAACAGTGGTTGGCAAAGTGAATACAATTGTTGGACAAAATCATTTTTAGAGGTCGGATAAGTGATTGACAGTGGTTGGCAAAGTCATTACAATTGTTGGGCAAAGTCATTTTTAGAGGTCGGATAAGTGATTGACAGTGGTTGGCAAAGTCATTACAATTGTTGGGCAAAGTCATTTTTAGAGGTCGGATAAGTGATTAACAGTGGTTGGCAAAGTCATTACAATTGGTGGGCAAAGTCATTTTTAGAGGTCGGATTAGTGATTAACAGGTGGTTGGCAAAGTGAATACAATTGTTGGACAAAATCATTTTTAGAGGTCGGATAAGTTATTAACAGTGGTTGGCAAAGTCATTACAATTGTTGGGCAAAGTCATTTTAGAGGTCGGATAAGTGATTGACAGTGGTTTGCAAAGTCATTACAATTGTACGGCAAAGTCATTTTAGAGGTCGTATGAGTGATTAACAGTGGTTGGCAAAGTCATTACAATTTTTGGGCAAAGTCTTTACAATTTTGGGTAAAGTCATTTTTAGAAGTCGGATAAGTGATTAACAGTGGTTGGCTAAGTCATTACAATTGTTGGGCAAAGTCATTTTAGAGGTCGGATAAGTGATTAACAGTGGTTGGCAAAGTCATTACAATAGTTGGGCACAGTCATTTTTAAAGGTCGGATAAGTGATTAACAGTGGTTGGCAAAGTCATTACAATTGTTGGGCAAAGTCATTTTAGAGGTCGGATAAGTGATTGACAGTGGTTTGCAAAGTCATTACAATTGTTGGACAAAATCATTTTTAGAGGTCGGATAAGTGATTGACAGTGGTTGGCAAAGTCATTACAATTGTTGGGCAAAGTCATTTTTAGAGGTCGGATAAGTGATTGACAGTGGTTGGCAAAGTCATTACAATTGTTGGGCAAAGTCATTTTTAGAGGTCGGATTAGTGATTTACAGTGGTTGGCAAAGTGAATACAATTGTTGGGCAAAATCATTTTTAGAGGTCGGATAAGTGATTGACAGTGGTTGGCAAAGTCATTACAATTGGTGGGCAAAGTCATTTTTAGAGGTCGGATACGTGATTAAAAGTGGTTGGCAAAGTCATTACAATTGTTGGGCAAAGTCATTTTAGAGGTCGGAATAAGTGATTGACAGTGGTTGGCAAAGTCATTACAATTGTTGGGCAAAGTCATTTTAGAGGTCGGATTAGTGATTGACAGTGGTTGGCAAAGTCATTACAATTGGTGGGCAAAGTCATTTTTAGAGGTCGGATTAGTGATTAACAGTGGTTGGCAAAGTGAATACAATTGTTGGACAAAATCATTTTTAGAGGTCGGATAAGTTATTAACAGTGGTTGGCAAAGTCATTACAATTGTTGGGCAAAGTCATTTTTAGAGGTCGGATAAGTGATTGACAGTGGTTGGCTAAGTCATTACAATTGTTGGGCAAAGTCATTTTTAGAGGTCGGATAAGTGATTACAGTGGTGGCTAAGTCATTACAATTGTTGGGCAAAGTCATTTTAGAGGTCGGATAAGTGATTAACAGTGGTTGGCAAAGTCATTACAATAGTTGGGCACAGTCATTTTTAAAGGTCGGATAAGTGATTAACAGTGGTTGGCAAAGTCATTACAATTGTTGGGCAAAGTCATTTTTTAGAGGTCGGATAAGTGATTGACAGTGGTTTGCAAAGTCATTACAATTGTTGGACAAAATCATTTTTAGAGGTCGGATAAGTGATTGACAGTGGTTGGCAAAGTCATTACAATTTTTGGGCAAAGTCTTTACAATTTTTGGGTAAAGTCATTTTTAGAAGTCGGATAAGTGAGTAACAGTGGTGGCTAAGTCATTACAATTGTTGGGCAAAGTCATTTTTAGAGGTCGGATAAGTGATTAACAGTGGGCTGGCAAAGTCATTACAATAGTTGGGCACAGTCATTTTTAAAGGTCGGATAAGTGATTAACAGTGGTTGGCAAAGTCATTACAATTGTTGGGCAAAGTCATTTTTAGAGGTCTGATAAGTGATTGACAGTGGTTTGCAAAGTCATTACAATTGTTGGACAAAATCATTTTAGAGGTCGGATAAGTGATTGACAGTGTTGGCAAAGTCATTACAATTGTTGGGCAAAGTCATTTTTAGAGGTCGGTAAGTGATTGACAGTGGTTGGCAAAGTCATTACAATTGTTGGCAAAGGTCATTTTTAGAGGTCTGGATTAGTGATTTACAGTGGTTGGCAAAGTGAATACAATTGTTGGGCAAAATCATTTTAGAGGTCGGAGTAAGTGATTGACAGTGGTGACAAAGTCATAACAATTGGTGGGCAAAGTCATTGTTTAGAGGTCGGATACGTGATTAAAAGTGGTTGGCAAAGTCATTACAATGGTTGGGAAAGTCATTTTTAGTTGTCGGATTAGTGATTAACAGTGGTTGGCAAAGTGAATACAATTGTTGACAAAATCATTTTAGAGGTGGATAAGTGATTCACAGTGGTTGCAAAGTCATTACAATTGTTGGCAAAGTCATTTTTAGAGGTCGGATAAGTGATTGACAGTGGTTGGCAAAGTCATAACAATTGTTGGGCAAAGTCCATTTTTAGAGGTCGGATAAGTGATTAACCGTGGTTGGCAAAGTCATTACAATTGGTGGGCAAAGTCATTTTTAGAGGTCGGATTAGTGATTAACAGTGGTTGCAAAGTGAATACAATTGTTGGACAAAATCATTTTTAGAGGTCGGATAAGTTATTAACAGTGGTTGTCAAAGTCATTACAATTGTTGGGCAAAGTCATTTTAGAGGTCGGATAAGTGATTGACAGTGGTTTGCAAAGTCATTACAATTGTACGGCAAAGTCATTTTTAGAGGTCGTATGAGTGATTAACAGTGTTGGCAAAGTCATTACAATTTTTGGGCAAAGTCTTTACAATTTTTTGGGTAAAGTCATTTTTTAGAAGTCGGATAAGTATTAACAGGGGTTGGCTAAGTCATTACAATTGTTGGGCAAGCCATTTTTAGAGGTCGGATAAGTGATAACAGTGGTTGGCAAAGTCATTACAATAGTTGGGCACAGTCATTTTTAAAGGTCGATAAGTGATTAACAGTGGTTGGCAAAGTCATTACAATTGTTGGGCAAAGTCATTTTAGAGGTCGGATAAGTGATTGACAGTGGTTTGCAAAGTCATTACAATTGTTGGACAAAATCATTTTTAGAGGTCGGATAAGTGATTGACAGTGGTTGGCAAAGTCATTACAATTGTTGGGCAAAGTCATTTTTAGAGGTCGGATAAGTGATTGACAGTGGTTGGCAAAGTCATTACAATTGTTGGGCAAAGTCATTTTAGAGGTCGGATAGTGATTTACAGTGGTTGGCAAAGTCATACAATTGGTGGGCAAAGTCATTTTAGAGGTCGGATTAGTGATTAACAGTGGTTGGCAAAGTGGAATACAATTGTTGGACAAAATCATTTTTAGAGGTCGGATAAGTTATTAACAGTGGTTGGCAAAGTCATTACAATTGTTGGGCAAAGTCATTTTTAGGGGTCGGATAAGTGATTGACAGTGGTTTGCAAAGTCATTACAATTGTACGGCAAAGTCATTTTTAGAGGTCGTATGAGTGATTAACAGTGGTTGGCATATCATTACAATTTTTGGGCAAAGTCTTTACAATTTTTGGGTAAAGTCATTTTTAGATCGTAGTGATTAACAGTGGTTGGCAAAGTCATTACAATAGTTGGGCACAGTCATTTTTAAAGGTCGGATAAGTGATTAACAGTGTTGGCAAAGTCATTACAATTGTTGGCAAAGTCATTTTTAGAGGTCGGATAAGTGATTGACAGTGGTTGGCAAAGTCATTACAATAGTTGGGCAGTCATTTTTAAGGTCGGATAAGTGATTAACAGTGGTTGGCAAAGTCATTACAATTTTGGGCAAAGTCATTTTTAGAGGTCGGATAAGTGATTGACAGTGGTTTGGCAAAGTCATTACAATTGTTGGACAAAATCATTTTTAGAGGTCGGATAAGTGATTGACAGTGGTTGGCAAAGTCATTACAATTGTTGGGCAAAGTCATTTTTAGAGGTCGGATAATGATTGACAGTGGTTGGCAAAGTCATTACAATTGTTGGGCAAAGTCATTTTTAGAGGTCGGATAAGTGATTGACAGTGGTTGGCAAAGTCATTACAATTGTTGGGCAAAGTCATTTTTAGAGGTCGGATAGTGATTAACAGTGGTTGGCAAAGTGAATACAATTGTTGGACAAAATCATTTTTAGAGGTCGGATAAGTGATTACAGTGGTTGGCAAAGTCATTACAATTGTTGGGCAAAGTCATTTTTAGGGTCGGATAAGTGATTGCAGTGGTTTGCAAAGTCATTACAATTGTACGGCAAAGTCATTTTTAGAGGTCGTATAGTGATTAACAGTGGTTGGCAAAGTCATTACAATTTTTGGGCAAAGTTTCATTTTTGGGTAAAGTCATTTTAGAGTCGGATAAGTGATTACAGTGGTTGGCAAAGTCATTACAATAGTTGGGCAAAGTCATTTTTAAGGTCGGATAAGTGATTAACAGTGGCAAAGTCATTACAATTGTTGGCAAAGTCATTTTTAGAGGTCGGATAAGTGATTGACAGTGGTTGGCAAAGTCATTACAAGTTGGGCAAGTCATTTTTAAGGTCGGATAAGTGATTACAGTGGTTGGCAAAGTCATTACAATTGTTGGGCAAAGTCATTTTTAGAGGTCGGATAAGTGATTGACAGTGGTTTGCAAAGTCATTACAATTGTTGGACAAATCATTTTTAGAGGTCGGATAAGTGATTACAGTGGTTGGCAAAGTCATTACAATTGTTGGGCAAAGTCATTTTTAGAGGTCGGATAAGTGATTGACAGTGGTTGGCAAAGTCATTACAATTGTTGGCAAAGTCATTTTTAGAGGTCGGATAAGTGATTGACAGTGGTTGGCAAAGTCATTACAATTGTTGGCAAAGTCATTTTTAGAGGTCGGATGTGATTGACAGTGGTTTGGCAAAGTCATTACAATTGTTGGACAAATCATTTTTAGAGGTCGGATAAGTGATTACAGTGGTTGGCAAAGTCATTACAATTGTTGGCAAAGTCATTTTTAGAGGTCGGATAGTGATTACAGTGGTTGGCAAAGTGAATACAATTGTTGGGCAAAGTCATTTTTAGAGGTCGGATTAGTGATTAACAGTGGTTGGCAAAGTGATACAATTGTTGGACAAATCATTTTTAGAGGTCGGATAGTGATTACAGTGGTTGCAAAGTGAATACAATTGTTGGGCAAAATCTTTTTAGAGTCGGATAAGTTATACAGTGGTTGCAAAGTCATTACAATTGTTGGCAAAATCATTTTTAGAGGTCGGATAAGTGATTGACAGTGGTTGGCAAAGTCATTACAATTGTTGGGCAAAGTCATTTTTAGAGGTCGGATAGTGATTACAGTGGTTGGCAAAGTGAATACAATTGTTGGGCAAATCATTTTTAGAGGTCGGATAAGTGATTGACAGTGGTTGGCAAAGTCATTACAATTGTTGGGCAAAGTCATTTTTAGAGGTCGGATAAGTGATTGACAGTGGTTGGCAAAGTGATACAATTGTTGGGCAAATCATTTTTAGAGGTCGGATAAGTGATTGACAGTGGTTGGCAAAGTCATTACAATTGTTGGGCAAAGTCATTTTTAGAGGTCGGATAAGTGATTGACAGTGGTTGGCAAAGTCATTACAATTGTTGGGCAAAGTCATTTTTAGAGGTCGGATGTGATTGACAGTGGTTTGCAAAGTCATTACAATTGTTGGACAAAATCATTTTTAGAGGTCGGATAAGTGATTGACAGTGGTTGGCAAAGTCATTACAATTGTTGCAAAGTCATTTTTAGGTCGGATAGTGATTACAGTGGTTGGCAAAGTGATTACAATTGTTGGCAAAGTCATTTTTAGAGGTCGTATGAGTTACATGGTTGGCAAAGTCATTACAATTGTTGGGCAAAGTCATTTTTAGAGGTCGGATAAGTGATTAACAGTGGTTGGCAAGTCATTACAATTGTTGGACAAAATCATTTTTAGAGGTCGGATAAGTGATTGACAGTGGTTGGCAAAGTCATTACAATTGTTGGCAAAGTCATTTTTAGAGGTCGGATAAGTGATTGACAGTGGTTGCAAAGTCATTACAATTGTTGGACAAAATCATTTTTAGAGGTCGGATAAGTATTGACAGTGGTTGGCAAGTCATTACAATTGTTGGGCAAAGTCATTTTTAGAGGTCGGATAAGTGATTGACAGTGGTTGGCAAGTCATTACAATTGTTGGGCAAAGTCATTTTTAGAGGTCGGATAGTGATTACAGTGGTTGGCAAAGTGATACAATTGTTGGGCAATCATTTTTAGAGGTCGGATAAGTGATTGACAGTGGTTGGCAAAGTCATTACAATTTTGGGCAAAGTCTTACAATTGTTGGTAAAGTCATTTTAGAAGTCGGATAAGTGATTAACAGTGGTTGGCAAAGTCATTACAATTGTTGGGCAAAGTCATTTTTAGAGGTCGGATAAGTGATTAACAGTGGTTGGCAAAGTCATTACAATTGTTGGGCAAAGTCATTTTTAGAGGTCGGATAAGTGATTGACAGTGGTTGCAAAGTCATTACAATTGTTGGACAAAATCATTTTTAGAGGTCGGATAAGTGATTGACAGTGGTTGGCAAAGTCATTACAATTGTTGGGCAAAGTCATTTTTAGAGGTCGGATAAGTGATTGACAGTGGTTGGCAAAGTCATTACAATTGTTGGGCAAAGTCATTTTTAGAGGTCGGATAGTGATTACAGTGGTTGGCAAAGTGATACAATTGTTGGGCAAATCATTTTTAGAGGTCGGATAGTGATTGACAGTGGTTGGCAAAGTCATTACAATTGGTTGGGCAAAGTTTTTTAGAGGTCGGATAAGTGATTGACAGTGGTTGGCAAAGTGAATACAATTGTTGGGCAAATCATTTTTAGAGGTCGGATAGTGATTGACAGTGGTTGGCAAAGTCATTACAATTGTTGGGCAAAGTCATTTTAGAGGTCGGATAGTGATTGACAGTGGTCAAAGTCATTACATTGTTGGGCAAAGTCATTTTTAGAGGTCGGATAAGTGATTGACAGTGGTTGGCAAAGTCATTACAATTGTTGGGCAAAGTCATTTTTAGAGGTCGGATAAGTGATTGACAGTGGTTGGCAAAGTCATTACAATTGTTGGGCAAAGTCATTTTAGAGGTCGGATTAGTGATTTACAGTGGTTGGCAAAGTGATACAATTGTTGGGCAAAGTCATTTTTAGAGGTCGGATAGTGATTAACAGTGGTTGGCAAAGTGATACAATTGTTGGGCAAAGTCATTTTTAGAGGTCGGATAAGTGATTACAGTGGTTGGCAAAGTGATACAATTGTTGGGCAAAATCATTTTTAGAGGTCGATAAGTGATTGACAGTGGTTGGCAAAGTCATTACAATGTTGGGCAAAGTCATTTTTAGAGGTCGGATAAGTGATTGACAGTGGTTGGCAAAGTGATTACAATTGTTGGGCAAATCATTTTTAGAGGTCGGATAATGATTGACAGTGGTTGGCAAAGTCATTACAATTGTTGGGCAAAGTCATTTTAGAGGTCGGATAAGTGATTGACAGTGTTGGCAAAGTCATTACAATTGTTGGGCAAAATCATTTTTAGAGGTCGGATAAGTGATTGCAGTGGTTTGCAAAGTCATTACAATTGTTGGGCAAAGTCATTTTAGAGGTCGGATAGTGATTACAGTGGTTGGCAAAGTCATTACAATTGTTGGGCAAAGTCATTTTTTAGAGGTCGGATAAGTGATTACAGTGGTTTGGCAAAGTCATACAATTTTGGGCAAAATCATTTTTAGAGGTCGGTAAGTGATTAACAGTGGTTGGCAAAGTCATTACAATTGTTTGGGCAAAGTCATTTTTAGAGGTCGGATAGTGATTGACAGTGGTTTGCAAAGTCATTACAATTGGCAAAGTCATTTTTAGAGGTCGTATGAGATTAAGTGGTTGGCAAAGTCATTACAATTTTTGGGCAAAGTCTTTACATTGTTGGCTAAGTCATTTTAAAGTCGGATAGTGATTAACAGTGGTTGGCAAGTCATTACAATTGTTGGGCAAAGTCATTTTTAGAGGTCGGATAAGTGATTAACAGTGGTTGGCAAAGTCATTACAATTGTTGGGCACAGTCATTTTTAAGGTCGGATAAGTGATTACAGTGGTTGGCAAAGTCATTACAATTGTTGGCAAAGTCATTTTTAGAGGTCGGATAAGTGATTGACAGTGGTTTGCAAAGTCATTACAATTGTTGGGCAAAATCATTTTTAGAGGTCGGATAAGTATTGACAGTGGTTGGCAAAGTCATTACAATTGTTGGGCAAAGTCATTTTTAGAGGTCGGATAAGTGATTGACAGTGGTTGGCAAAGTCATTACAATTGTTGGGCAAAGTCATTTTTAGAGGTCGGATTAGTGATTTACAGTGGTTGGCAAAGTGAATACAATTGTTGGGCAATATCATTTTTAGAGGTCGGATAGTGATTGACAGTGGTTGGCAAAGTCATTACAATTGTTGGGCAAGTCATTTTTAGAGGTCGGATAAGTGATTGACAGTGGTTGGCAAAGTCATTACAATTGTTGGGCAAAGTCATTTTTAGAGGTCGGACTGTGATTGACAGTGGTTTGCAAAGTCATTACAATTGTTGGACAAAATCATTTTTAGAGGTCGGATAGTGATTGACAGTGGTTGGCAAAGTCATTACAATTGTTGGGCAAAGTCATTTTTAGAGGCGGATTAGTGATTTACAGTGGTTGGCAAAGTGATACAATTGTTGGGCAAATCATTTTTTAGAGGTCGGATAAGTGATTGACAGTGGTTGGCAAAGTCATTACAATTGTTGGGCAAAGTCATTTTAGAGGTCGGATAAGTGATGACAGTGGTTGGCAAAGTCATTACAATTGTTGGCAAAGTCATTTTTGAGGTCGGATTAGTGATTACAGTGGTTGGCAAAGTGAATACAGTTGTTGGCAAATCATTTTTAGAGGTCGGATAGTGATTGACAGTGGTTGGCAAAGTCATTACAATTGTTGGGCAAAGTATTTTTAGAGGTCGGATAGTGATTGACAGTGGTTGGCAAAGTCATTACAATTGTTGGGCAAAGTCATTTTTAGAGGTCGGATAGGTGATTGACAGTGGTTTGCAAAGTCATTACAATTGTTGGGCATAGTCATTTTTAGAGGTCGGATAAGTGATTAACAGTGGTTGACAAAGTCATTACAATTGTGGCAAAGTCATTTTTAAGAGCGGATTAGTGATTAACAGTGGTTGGCAAAGTCATTACAATTGTACGGCAAAGTCATTTTTAGAGGTCGTATGATGATTACATTGGTTGGCAAAGTCATTACAATTTTTGGGCAAATCATTTTCAGAGGTCGGATTAGTGATTACACAGTGGTTGGCAAAGTGATTACAATTGTTGGACAAAATCTTTTTAGAGGTCGGATAAGTATTGACAGTGGTTGGCAAAGTCATTACAATTGTTGGGCAAGTCATTTTTAGAGGTCGGATATGATTACAGTGGTTGACAAAGTCTTACAATTGGTGGGCAAAGTCATTTTTAGAGGTCGGATTAGTGATTAACAGTGGTTGGCAAAGTCATTACAATTGTACGGCAAAGTCATTTTTAGGTCGGATGAGTGATTAACATTGGTTGGCAAAGTCATTACAATTTTTGGGCAAAGTCATTTTTAGAGGTCGGATTAGTGATTAACAGTGGTTGGCAAAGTGTTACAATTGTTGGACAAAATCATTTTAGAGGTCGGATAAGTGATTGACAGTGGTTGGCAAAGTCATTACAATTGTTGGACAAATCATTTTTAGAGGTCGGATAAGTATTGACAGTGGTTGGCAAAGTCATTACAATTGTTGGGCAAAGTCATTTTTAGAGGTCGGATAATGATTGACAGTGGTTGGCAAAGTCATTACAATTGTTGGCAAAGTCATTTTTAGAGGTCGGATTAGTGATTTACGTGGTTGACAAAGTGAATACAATTGTTGGGCAATATCATTTTTAGAGGTCGATAAGTGATGACAGTGGTTGGCAAAGTCATTACATTGTGGGCAAAGTCATTTTTTAGAGGTCGATAAGTGATTGGCATGTTGGCAAAGTCATTACAATTGTTGGGCAAAGTCATTTTTAGAGTCGGACTAGTGATTGACAGTGGTTTGCAAAGTCATTCACTTGTTGGACAAAATCATTTTAGAGGTCGGATAGTGATTGCAGTGGTTGGCAAAGTCATTAAATTGTTGGGCAAAGTCATTTTTTAGAGGTCGGATTAAGTGATTTACAGTGGTTGGCAAGTGATACAATTGTTGGCAAAGTCATTTTTAGAGGTCGGATAAGTGATTGACAGTGGTTGGCAAAGTCATTACAATTGTTGGGCAAGTCATTTTTAGAGGTCGGATAAGTGATTACAGTGGTTGGCAAAGTCATTACAATTGTTGGCAAGTCATTTTTAGAGGTCGTATAGTGATTACAGTGGTTGGCAAAGTCATTACAATTGTTGGGCATAGTCATTTTAGAGGTCGGATAAGTGATTAACAGTGGTTGACAAAGTCATTACAATTGGTGGGCAAAGTCATTTTTGAGGTCGGATAAGTGATTAAAAGTGGTTGGCAAAGTCCATTACAATTGTTGGCAAAGTCATTTTTAGAGGTCGTTTAGTGATTAACAGTGGTTGGCAAGTGAATACAATTGTCGGACAAAATCATTTTTAGAGGTCGGATAAGTGATTGACAGTGGTTGGCAAAGTCATTCAATTGTGGGTAAAGTCATTTTTAGAGGTCGATAAGTGATTGACAGTGGTTGGCAAAGTCATTACAATTGTTGGGCAAAGTCATTTTTAGAGGTCGGATAGTGATTTAACAGTGGTTGGCAAAGTCATTACAATTGTTGGCAAAGTCATTTTTAGAGGTCGTATGAGTGATTATCAGTGGTTGCAAAGTCATTACATTGGTGGCAAAGTCATTTTTAGAGGTCGGATAAGTGATTAACAGTGTTGCAAAGTCATTACATTGGTGGGCAAGTCTTTTTAGAGGTCGGATAAGTGATTAAAAGTGGTTGGCAAAGTCATTACAATTGTTGGGCAAGTCTTTTTAGAGGTCGGATTTGTGATTAACAGTGGTTGGCAAAGTGAATACAATTGTCGGCAAAATCATTTTTAGAGGTCGGATAAGTGATTACAGTGTTGGCAAAGTCATTACAATTGTTGGCAAAGTCATTTTTAGAGGTCGGATAAGTGATGACAGTGGTTTGCAAAGTCTTACAATTGTTGGACAAATCATTTTTAGAGTCGGATAAGTGATTGACAGTGTTGGCAAAGTCATACAATTGTTGGGCAAAGTCATTTTTAGAGGTCGGATAGTGATTACAGTGGTTGCAAAGTGAATCAATTGTTGCACAATCATTTTTTAGAGGTCGTATAGTGATTGACAGTGGTTGGCAAAGTCATTACAATTGGTTGGGCAAAGTCATTTTTAGAGGTCGGATTAGTGATTGACAGTGGTTGGCAAAGTCATTACAATTGTTGGCAAAGTCATTTTTTAGGTCGGATTAGTGATTAACAGTGGTTGGCAAAGTCATTACAATTGTACGGCATAGTCCTTTTAGAGGTCGGATAAGTGATTCAGTGGTTGGCAAAGTCATTACAATTGTGGGCAAAGTCATTTTTAGAGGTCGGATAGTGATTGAACAGTGGTTGCAAAGTCATTACAATTGTTGGGCAAGTCATTTTTAGAGGTCGGATAAGTGATTAAAGTGGTTGGCAAAGTCATTACAATTGTTGGGCAAAGTCATTTTTAGAGGTCGGATTAGTGATTACAGTGGTTGGCAAGTGATACAATTGTCGGACAAAATCATTTTTAGAGGTCGGATAAGTGATTGACAGTGTTGGCAAATCATTACAATTGTTGGGCAAGTCTTTTAGAGGTCGGATTAGTGATTACAGTGGTTGGCAAAGTCATAAATTGTTGGCAAATCATTTTAGAGGTCGGATAGTGATTAACAGTGGTTGAACAAAGTCATTACAATTGTTGGGCATAGTCATTTTTAGAGGTCGGATAAGTGATTAACAGTGGTTGACAAAGTCATTACAATTGTTGGGCAAAGTCATTTTTAGAGGTCGGATAATAGTGACAACGTGGTTGGCAAGTCATTACAATTGGTGGCAAAGTCATTTTTAGAGGTCGGATAAGTGATTAAAAGTTTGGCAAAGTCATTACAATTGTTGGGCAAAGTCATTTTTAGAGGTCGGATAAGTGATTACAGTGGTTGCAAAGTGATACAATTGTCGGGCAAAATCATTTTAGAGGTCGGATAAGTGATTGACAGTGGTTGGCAAAGTCATTACAATTGTTGGGCAAGTCATTTTTGAGGTCGGATAAGTGATTGACAGTGGTTGGCAAAGTCATTACAATTGTTGGACAAAGTCATTTTTAGAGGTCGGATAAGTGATTGACAGTGTTGGCAAGTCATTACAATTGTTGGGCAAGTCATTTTTAGAGGTCGGATTAGTGATTACAGTGGTTGGCAAAGTCATTACAATTGTTGGCAAAATCATTTTTAAGGTCGGATTATGATAACAGTGGTGGCAAAGTCCATTACAATTGTAGGCAAGTCATTTTTAGAGTGTCGATAAGTGATTACAGTGGTTGGCAAAGTCATTACAATTGGGGCAAAGTCATTTTTAGAGGTCGGATAGTGACTACAGTGGTTGACAAAGTCATTACAATTGGTGGCAAGTCATTTTTAGAGGTCCGGATAAGTGATTAAAGTGGTTGGCAAAGTCATTACAATTGTTGGGCAAAGTCATTTTT
>JAILYF010000274.1:0-46593 GCA_025491095.1 Brachionus asplanchnoidis
CGTAAACATGACAACCTGAGTCAAGCAAAGCCGTTGAACACCGACAAAGCGACTAGCAAATCAACAGCCGACTCCAGGTCGTCTGCACGTGGAGATGAAAACCTGAGTCAAGCAATGTCGTTGAACACCAACAAAGCGACTAGCAGATCAACAGCCGACTCCAAGTCGCCTTCGCGAAAATATGACAACCTGAATCAAGTAAAGTCGCTGAACACCAATAAAGCGACTTGCAAATCAACAGCCGCATCAAGGTCGTCTTCACGTGGAGATGACAACCTGAGTCAAGCAAAGCCGATGAACGCCAACAAAGCGGCTAGCAAATCAACAGCCGACTCCAGGTCGTCTTCACGTGGAGATGACAACCTGAGTCAAGCAAAGCCGTTGAACACCAATAAAGCGACTAGCAAATCAACAGCCGACTCCAAGTCGCCTTCGCGTGGATATGACAACCTTAGTCAAGCAAAGTCGATGAACTCCAACAAAGCGGCTAGCAAATCAACAGCCGACTCCAGGTCGTCTTCACGTGGATATGACAACCTTAGTCAAGCAATGTCGTTGAACACCAACAAAGCGACTAGTAAATCAATTGCCGACTCCAAGTCACCTTCGCGTGGATATGACAACCTAAGTCAAGCAAAGTCGTTGAACACCAATAAAGCGACTTGCAAATCAACAGCCAACTCCAGGTCGCCTTGGCGTGGAGATGACAACCTGAGTCAAGCAAAGCCGTTGAACACCAACAAAGCGACTAGCAAATCAACAGCCGACTCCAAGTCGTCTTTGCGTAAACATGACAACCTGAGTCAAGCAAAGTCGTTGAACACCAATAAAGCGACTTGCAAATCAACAGCCGACTCCAGGTCGTCTTCACGTGGAGATGACAACCTGAGTCAAGCAAAGCCGTTGAACACCAATAAAGCGACTAGCAAATCAACAGCCGACTCCAGGTCGTCTTCGCGTGGATATGACAACCTTAGTCAAGCAAAGTCGATGAACGCCAACAAAGCGGCTAGCAAATCAACAGCCGACTCCAGGTCGTCTTCACGTGGAGATGACAACCTGAGTCAAGCAAAGCCGTTGAACAAGAACAAAGCGACTAGCAAATCAACACCCGACTCTAAGTCGCCTTCGCGTGGATATGACAACCTTAGTCAAGCAATGTCGTTGAACACCAACAAAGCGACTAGTAAATCAATTGCCGACTCCAAGTCACCTTCGCGTGGATATGACAACCTTAGTCAAGCAAAGTCGTTGAACACCAATAAAGCGACTTGCAAATCAACAGCCAACTCCAGGTCGTCTTCACGTGGAGATGACAACCTGAGTCAAGCAAAGCCGTTGAACACCAACAAAGCGACTAGCAAATCAACAGCCGACTCCAAGTCGTCTTTGCGTAAACATGACAACCTGAGTCAAGCAAAGTCGTTGAACACCAATAAAGCGACTAGCACATCAAAACCCGACTCCAAGTCGCCTCTGCGTAAACATGACAACCTGAGTCAAGCAAAGTCGTTGAACACCAATAAAGCGACTAGCAAATCAACAGCCGACTCCAGGTCGTCTTCGCGAGGACATGACAACCTGAGTCAAGCAAAGCCGTTGAACACCAACAAAGCAACTAGCAAATCAACAGCCGACTCCAAGTCGTCTTTGCGTAAACATGACAACCTGAGTCAAGCAAAGTCGTTGAACACCAATAAAGCGACTTGCAAATCAACAGCCGACTCCAGGTCGTCTTCACGTGGAGATGACAACCTGAGTCAAGCAAAGCCGTTGAACACCAATAAAGCGACTAGCAAATCAACAGCCGACTCCAGGTCGTCTTCGCGAGGACATGACAACCTGAGTCAAGCAAAGCCGTTGAACACCAAGAAAGCAACTAGCAAATCAACAGCCGACTCCAAGTCGTCTTTGCGTAAACATGACAACCTGAGTCAAGCAAAGTCGTTGAACACCAATAAGCGACAAGCACATCAACACCCGACTCCAAGTCGCCTCTGCGTAAACATGACAACCTGAGTCAAGCAAAGCCGTTGAACACCAACAAAGCAACTAGCAAATCAACAGCCGACTCCAAGTCGTCTTTGCGTAAACATGACAACCTGAGTCAAGCAAAGTCGTTGAACACCAATAAAGCGACTTGCAAATCAACAGCCGACTCCAGGTCGTCTTCACGTGGAGATGACAACCTGAGTCAAGCAATGTCGTTGAACACCAATAAAGCGACTAGCAAAAAAACAGCAGACTCCAAGTGGCCTTTGCGTAAACATGACAATCTGGGTCAAGCAATGTCGTTGAACACCAATCAAGCGACTAGCAAATCAACAGCCGACTCCAGGTCGTCTTCACGTGGAAATGACAACCTGATTCAAGCAAAGCCGTTGAACACCGACAAAGCGACTAGCAAATCAACAGCCCACTCCAGGTCGTCTGCACGTGGAGATGAAAACCTGAGTCAAGCAAAGCCGTTTAACACCAACAAAGCGACTAGCAAATCAAAAGCCGAATCCAAGTCGCCTTGGCGTGGAGATGACAACCGGAGTCAAGCAAAGCCGTTGAACACCAACAAAGCGACTAGCAAATCAACAGCCGACTCCAAGTCGCCTCTTCGTAAACATGACAACCTGAGTCAAGCAAAGCCGTTGACAACAACAAAGCAACTAGCAAATCAACAGCCGACTCCAAGTCGTCTTTGCGTAAACATGACAACATGAGTCAAGCAAAGTCGTTGAACACCAATAAAGCGACTTGCAAATCAACAGCCGACTCCAGGTCGTCTTCACGTGGAGATGACAACCTGAGTCAAGCAAAGCCGTTGAACACCAATAAAGCGACTAGCAAATCAACAGCCGACTCCAGGTCGTCTTCGCGAGGACATGACAACCTGAGTCAAGCAAAGCCGTTGAACACCAAGAAAGCAACTAGCAAATCAACAGCCGACTCCAAGTCGTCTTTGCGTAAACATGACAACCTGAGTCAAGCAAAGTCGTTGAACACCAATAAAGCGACAAGCACATCAACACCCGACTCCAAGTCGCCTCTGCGTAAACATGACAACCTGAGTCAAGCAAAGCCGTTGAACACCAACAAAGCAACTAGCAAATCAACAGCCGACTCCAAGTCGTCTTTGCGTAAACATGACAACCTGAGTCAAGCAAAGTCGTTGAACACCAATAAAGCGACTTGCAAATCAACAGCCGACTCCAGGTCGTCTTCACGTGGAGATGACAACCTGAGTCAAGCAATGTCGTTGAACACCAATAAAGCGACTAGCAAAAAAACAGCAGACTCCAAGTGGCCTTTGCGTAAACATGACAATCTGGGTCAAGCAATGTCGTTGAACACCAATAAAGCGACTAGCAAATCAACAGCCGACTCCAGGTCGTCTTCACGTGGAAATGACAACCTGATTCAAGCAAAGCCGTTGAACACCGACAAAGCGACTAGCAAATCAACAGCCGACTCCAGGTCGTCTGCACGTGGAGATGAAAACCTGAGTCAAGCAAAGCCGTTTAACACCAACAAAGCGACTAGCAAATCAAAAGCCGAATCCAAGTCGCCTTGGCGTGGAGATGACAACCGGAGTCAAGCAAAGCCGTTGAACACCAACAAAGCGACTAGCAAATCAACAGCCGACTCCAAGTCGCCTCTGCGTAAACATGACAACCTGAGTCAAGCAAAGCCGTTGAACACCAACAAAGCAACTAGCAAATCAACAGCCGACTCCAAGTCGTCTTTGCGTAAACATGACAACCTGAGTCAAGCAAAGTCGTTGAACACCAATAAAGCGACTTGCAAATCAACAGCCGACTCCAGGTCGTCTTCACGTGGAGATGACAACCTGAGTCAAGCAATGTCGTTGAACACCAATAAAGCGACTAGCAAAAAAACAGCAGACTCCAAGTGGCCTTTGCGTAAACATGACAATCTGGGTCAAGCAATGTCGTTGAACACCAATCAAGCGACTAGCAAATCAACAGCCGACTCCAGGTCGTCTTCACGTGGAAATGACAACCTGATTCAAGCAAAGCCGTTGAACACCGACAAAGCGACTAGCAAATCAACAGCCCACTCCAGGTCGTCTGCACGTGGAGATGAAAACCTGAGTCAAGCAAAGCCGTTTAACACCAACAAAGCGACTAGCAAATCAAAAGCCGAATCCAAGTCGCCTTGGCGTGGAGATGACAACCGGAGTCAAGCAAAGCCGTTGAACACCAACAAAGCGACTAGCAAATCAACAGCCGACTCCAAGTCGCCTCTTCGTAAACATGACAACCTGAGTCAAGCAAAGCCGTTGACAACAACAAAGCAACTAGCAAATCAACAGCCGACTCCAAGTCGTCTTTGCGTAAACATGACAACATGAGTCAAGCAAAGTCGTTGAACACCAATAAAGCGACTTGCAAATCAACAGCCGACTCCAGGTCGTCTTCACGTGGAGATGACAACCTGAGTCAAGCAAAGCCGTTGAACACCAATAAAGCGACTAGCAAATCAACAGCCGACTCCAGGTCGTCTTCGCGAGGACATGACAACCTGAGTCAAGCAAAGCCGTTGAACACCAAGAAAGCAACTAGCAAATCAACAGCCGACTCCAAGTCGTCTTTGCGTAAACATGACAACCTGAGTCAAGCAAAGTCGTTGAACACCAATAAAGCGACAAGCACATCAACACCCGACTCCAAGTCGCCTCTGCGTAAACATGACAACCTGAGTCAAGCAAAGCCGTTGAACACCAACAAAGCACTAGCAAATCAACAGCCGACTCCAAGTCGTCTTTGCGTAAACATGACAACCTGAGTCAAGCAAAGTCGTTGAACACCAATAAAGCGACTTGCAAATCAACAGCCGACTCCAGGTCGTCTTCACGTGGAGATGACAACCTGAGTCAAGCAATGTCGTTGAACACCAATAAAGCGACTAGCAAAAAAACAGCAGACTCCAAGTGGCCTTTGCGTAAACATGACAATCTGGGTCAAGCAATGTCGTTGAACACCAATAAAGCGACTAGCAAATCAACAGCCGACTCCAGGTCGTCTTCACGTGGAAATGACAACCTGATTCAAGCAAAGCCGTTGAACACCGACAAAGCGACTAGCAAATCAACAGCCGACTCCAGGTCGTCTGCACGTGGAGATGAAAACCTGAGTCAAGCAAAGCCGTTTAACACCAACAAAGCGACTAGCAAATCAAAAGCCGAATCCAAGTCGCCTTGGCGTGGAGATGACAACCGGAGTCAAGCAAAGCCGTTGAACACCAACAAAGCGACTAGCAAATCAACAGCCGACTCCAAGTCGCCTCTGCGTAAACATGACAACCTGAGTCAAGCAAAGCCGTTGAACACCAACAAAGCAACTAGCAAATCAACAGCCGACTCCAAGTCGTCTTTGCGTAAACATGACAACCTGAGTCAAGCAAAGTCGTTGAACACCAATAAAGCGACTTGCAAATCAACAGCCGACTCCAGGTCATCTTCACGTGGAGATGACAACCTGAGTCAAGCAATGTCGTTGAACACCAATAAAGCGACTAGCAAAAAAACAGCCGACTCCAAGTGGCCTTTGCGTAAACATGACAATCTGGGTCAAGCAATGTCGTTGAACACCAATAAAGCGACTAGCAAATCAACAGCCGACTCCAGGTCGTCTTCACGTGGAAATGACAACCTGATTCAAGCAAAGCCGTTGAACACCAACAAAGTGACTAGCAAATCAACAGCCGACTCCAAGTCGTCTTTGCGTAAACATGACAACCTGAGTCAAGCAAAGTCGTTGAACACCAACAAAGCGACTAGCAAATCAACAGCCGACTCCATGTCGCCTTCGCGCTTACATGACAACCTGAATCAAGCAAAGTCGATGAACGCCAATAAAGCGGCTAGCAAATCAACAGCCGACTCCAGGTCTTCTTCACGTGGAGATGACAACCTGAGTCAAGCAATGTCGTTGAACACCAATAAAGCAACTAGCAAATCAACAGCCGACTCCAGGTCGTCTTCACGTGGAGATGACAACCTGAGTCAAGCAATGTCGTTGAACACCAATAAAGCGACTAGCAAAAAAACAGCAGACTCCAAGTGGCCTTTGCGTAAACATGACAATCTGGGTCAAGCAATGTCGTTGAACACCAATAAAGCGACTAGCAAATCAACAGCCGACTCCAGGTCGTCTTCACGTGGAAATGACAACCTGATTCAAGCAAAGCCGTTGAACACCGACAAAGCGACTAGCAAATCAACAGCCGACTCCAGGTCGTCTGCACGTGGAGATGAAAACCTGAGTCAAGCAAAGCCGTTTAACACCAACAAAGCGACTAGCAAATCAAAAGCCGAATCCAAGTCGCCTTGGCGTGGAGATGACAACCGGAGTCAAGCAAAGCCGTTGAACACCAACAAAGCGACTAGCAAATCAACAGCCGACTCCAAGTCGCCTCTGCGTAAACATGACAACCTGAGTCAAGCAAAGCCGTTGAACACCAACAAAGCAACTAGCAAATCAACAGCCGACTCCAAGTCGTCTTTGCGTAAACATGACAACCTGAGTCAAGCAAAGTCGTTGAACACCAATAAAGCGACTTGCAAATCAACAGCCGACTCCAGGTCATCTTCACGTGGAGATGACAACCTGAGTCAAGCAATGTCGTTGAACACCAATAAAGCGACTAGCAAAAAACAGCCGACTCCAAGTGGCCTTTGCGTAAACATGACAATCTGGGTCAAGCAATGTCGTTGAACACCAATAAAGCGACTAGCAAATCAACAGCCGACTCCAGGTCGTCTTCACGTGGAAATGACAACCTGATTCAAGCAAAGCCGTTGAACACCAACAAAGTGACTAGCAAATCAACAGCCGACTCCAAGTCGCCTCTGCGTAAACATGACAACCTGAGTCAAGCAAAGCCGTTGAACACCAACAAAGCAACTAGCAAATCAACAGCCGACTCCAAGTCGTCTTTGCGTAAACATGACAACCTGAGTCAAGCAAAGTCGTTGAACACCAATAAAGCGACTTGCAAATCAACAGCCGACTCCAGGTCGTCTTCACGTGGAGATGACAACCTGAGTCAAGCAATGTCGTTGAACACCAATAAAGCGACTAGCAAAAAAAACAGCAGACTCCAAGTGGCCTTTGCGTAAACATGACAATCTGGGTCAAGCAATGTCGTTGAACACCAATAAAGCGACTAGCAAATCAACAGCCGACTCCAGGTCGTCTTCACGTGGAAATGACAACCTGATTCAAGCAAAGCCGTTGAACACCGACAAAGCGACTAGCAAATCAACAGCCGACTCCAGGTCGTCTGCACGTGGAGATGAAAACCTGAGTCAAGCAAAGCCGTTTAACACCAACAAAGCGACTAGCAAATCAAAAGCCGAATCCAAGTCGCCTTGGCGTGGAGATGACAACCGGAGTCAAGCAAAGCCGTTGAACACCAACAAAGCGACTAGCAAATCAACAGCCGACTCCAAGTCGCCTCTGCGTAAACATGACAACCTGAGTCAAGCAAAGCCGTTGAACACCAACAAAGCAACTAGCAAATCAACAGCCGACTCCAAGTCGTCTTTGCGTAAACATGACAACCTGAGTCAAGCAAAGTCGTTGAACACCAATAAAGCGACTTGCAAATCAACAGCCGACTCCAGGTCATCTTCACGTGGAGATGACAACCTGAGTCAAGCAATGTCGTTGAACACCAATAAAGCGACTAGCAAAAAAACAGCCGACTCCAAGTGGCCTTTGCGTAAACATGACAATCTGGGTCAAGCAATGTCGTTGAACACCAATAAAGCGACTAGCAAATCAACAGCCGACTCCAGGTCGTCTTCACGTGGAAATGACAACCTGATTCAAGCAAAGCCGTTGAACACCAACAAAGTGACTAGCAAATCAACAGCCGACTCCAAGTCGTCTTTGCGTAAACATGACAACCTGAGTCAAGCAAAGTCGTTGAACACCAACAAAGCGACTAGCAAATCAACAGCCGACTCCATGTCGCCTTCGCGCTTACATGACAACCTGAATCAAGCAAAGTCGATGAACGCCAATAAAGCGGCTAGCAAATCAACAGCCGACTCCAGGTCTTCTTCACGTGGAGATGACAACCTGAGTCAAGCAATGTCGTTGAACACCAATAAAGCAACTAGCAAATCAACAGCCGACTCCAAGTCGTCTTTGCGTAAACATGACAACCTGAGTCAAGCAAAGTCGTTGAACACCAATAAAGCGACTAGCACATCAACACCCGACTCCAAGTCGCCTCTGCGTAAACATGACAACCTGAGTCAAGCAAAGCCGTTGAACACCAACAAAGCGACTAGCAAATCAACAGCCGACTCCAAGTCGTCTTTGCGTAAACATGACAACCTGAGTCAAGCAACGTCGTTGAACACCAATAAAGCGACTTGCAAATCAACAGCCGACTCCAGGTCGTCTTCACGTGGAGATGACAACCTGAGTCAAGCAATGTCGTTGAACACCAATAAAGCGACTAGCAAAAAAACAGCCGACTCCAAGTGGCCTTTGCGTAAACATGACAATCTGGGTCAAGCAATGTCGTTGAACACCAATAAAGCGACTAGCAAATCAACAGCCGACTCCAGGTCGTCTTCGAGTGGAAATGACAACCTGATTCAAGCAAAGCCGTTGAACACCAACAAAGTGACTAGCAAATCAACAGCCGACTCCAAGTCGTCTTTGCGTAAACATGACAACCTGAGTCAAGCAAAGTCGTTGAACACCAACAAAGCGACTAGCAAATCAACAGCCGACTCCATGTCGCCTTCGCGCTAACATGACAACCTGAATCAAGCAAAGTCGATGAACGCCAATAAAGCGGCTAGCAAATCAACAGCCGACTCCAAGTCGTCTTTGCGTAAACATGACAACCTGAGTCAATCAAAGTCGTTGAACACCAATAAAGCGACTAGCAAATCAACACCCGACTCCAAGTCGCCTCTGCGTAAACATGACAACCTGAGTCAAGCAAAGCCGTTGAACACCGACAAAGCGACTAGCAAATCAACAGCCGACTCCAGGTCGTCTGCACGAGGAGATGAAAACCTGAGTCAAGCAAAGCCGTTTAACACCAACAAAGCGACTAGCAAATCAAAAGCCGAATCCAAGTCGCCTTGGCGTGGAGATGACAACCAGAGTCAAGCAAAGCCGTTGAACACCAACAAAGCGACTAGCAAATCAACAGCCGACTCCAAGTCGCCTCTGCGTAAACATGACAACCTGAGTCAAGCAAAGTCGTTGAACACCAATAAAGCGACTTGCAAATCAACAGCCGACTCCAGGTCGTCTTCACGTGGAGATGACAACCTGAGTCAAGCAAAGCCGTTGAACACCAACAAAGCGACTAGCAAATCAACAGCCGACTCCAAGTCGCCCTTCGCGTGGACATGACAACCTGAGTCAAGCAAAGTCGTTGAACACCAACAAAGCGGCTAGAAAATCAACAGCCGTCTCCATGTCGCCTTCGCGAAAATATGACAACCTGAATCAAGCCAAGACGTTGAACGCCAACAAAGCGGCTAGCAAATCAACAGCCAACTCCAGGTCGTCTTCACGTGGAGATGACAACCTGAGTCAATCAAAGCCGTTGAACAAGAACAAAGCGACTAGCAAATCAACAGCCGACTCCAAGTCGCCTTCGCGTGGATATGACAACCTTAGTCAAGCAATGTCGTTGAACACCAACAAAGCGACTAGCAAATCAATTGCCGACTCCAAGTCACCTTCGCGTGGATATGACAACCTAAGTCAAGCAAAGTCGTTGAACACCAATAAAGCGACTAGCAAAACAACAGCCGACTCCAAGTGGCCTTTGCGTAAACATGACAATCTGGGTCAAGCAATGTCGTTGAACACCAATAAAGCGACTAGCAAATCAACAGCCGACTCCAGGTCGTCTTCACGTGGAAATGACAACCTGAGTCAAGCAAAGCCGTAGAACACCAACAAAGTGACTAGCAAATCAACAGCCGACTCCAAGTCGTCTTTGCGTAAACATGACAACCTGAGTCAAGCAAAGTCGTTGAACACCAATAAAGCGACTAGCAAATCAACAGCCGACTACAGGTCGTCTTCGCGTGGAGATGACAACCTGACTCAAGCAAAGCCGTTGAACACCAACAAAGCGACTTGAAAATCAACAGCCGACTCCAAGTCGCCTTTGCGTAAACATGACAACCTGAGTCAAGCAAAGCCGTTGAACACGAACAAAGCGACTAGCTAATCAACAGCCGACTCCAAGTCGCCCTTCGCGCAAACATGACAACCTGAATCAAGCAAAGTCGATGAACGCCAATAAAGCGGCTAGCAAATCAACAGCCGACTCCAGGTCGTCTTCACGTGGAGATGACAACCTGAGTCAAGCAATGTCGTTGAACACCAATAAAGCGACTAGCAAATCAACAGCCGACTCCAAGTCGTCTTTGCGTAAACATGACAACCTGGGTCAAGCAATGTCGTTGAACACCAACAAAGTGACTAGCAAATCAACAGCCGACTCCAAGTCGTCTTTGCGTAAACATGACAATCTGGGTCAAGCAATGTCGTTGAACACCAATAAAGCGACTAGCAAATCAACAGCCGACTCCAGGTCGCCTGCGCGCAAACATGACAACCTGAATCAAGCAAAGTCGATGAACGCCAATAAAGCGGCTAGCAAATCAACAGCCGACTCCAGGTCGTCTTCACGTGGAAATGACAACCTGAGTCAAGCAAAGCCGTTGAACACCAATAAAGTGACTAGCAAATCAACAGCCGACTCCAAGTCGTCTTTGCGTAAACATGACAACCTGAGTCAAGCAAAGTCGTTGAACACCAATAAAGCGACTAGCAAATCAACAGCCGACTACAGGTCGTCTTCGCGTGGAGATGACAACCTGAGTCAAGCAAAGCCGTTGAACAAGAACAAAGCGACTAGCAAATCAACAGCCGACTCCAAGTCGCCTTCGCGTGGATATGACAACCTCAGTCAAGCAATGTCGTTGAACACCAACAAAGCGACTAGCAAATCAACAGCCGACTCCAAGTCGTCTTTGCGTAAACATGACAACCTGATTCAAGCAAAGTCGTTGAACACCAACAAAGCGACTAGCAAATCAACAGCCGACTCCAGGTCGTCTTCACGTGGAGATGACAACCTGAGTCAAGCAATGTCGTTGAACACCAATAAAGCGACTAGCAAATCAACAGCCGACTCCAAGTCGTCTTTGCGTAAACATGACAACCTGAGTCAAGCAAAGCTGTTGAACACCAATAAAGCGACTAGCAAAACAACAGCCGACTCCAAGTGGCCTTTGCGTAAACATGACAATCTGGGTCAAGCAATGTCGTTGAACACCAATAAAGAGACTAGCAAATCAACAGCCGACTCCAGGTCGTCTTCACGTGGAAATGACAACCTGAGTCAAGCAAAGCCGTTGAACACCAACAAAGTGACTAGCAAATCAACAGCCGACTCCAAGTCGTCTTTGCTTAAACATGACAACCTGAGTCAAGCAAAGTCGTTGAACACCAACAAAGCGGCTAGCAAATCAACAGCCGACTCCAGGTCGTCTTCACGTGGAGATGACAACCTGAGTCAAGCAATGTCGTTGAACACCAATAAAGCGACTAGCAAATCAACAGCCGACTCCAAGTCGTCTTTGCGTAAACATGACAACCTGAGTCAAGCAAAGCTGTTGAACACCGACAAAGCGTCTAGCAAATCAACAGCAAACTCCAGGTCGTCTGCACGTGGAGATGAAAACCTGAGTCAAGCAAAGCCGTTTAACACCAACAAAGCGACTAGCAAATCAAAAGCCGACTCCAAGTCGCCTTGGCGTGGAGATGACAACCTGAGTCAAGCAAAGCCGTTGAACACCAACAAAGCGACTAGCAAATCAACAGACGACTCCAAGTCGCCTCTGCGTAAACATGACAACCTGGGTCAAGCAAAGTCGTTGAACACCAATAAAGCGACTTGCAAATCAACAGCCGACTCCAGGTCGTCTTCACGTGGAGATGACAACCTGAGTCAAGCAAAGCCGTTGAACACCAACAAAGCGACTAGCAAATCAACAGCCGACTCCATGTCGCCTTCGCGTAAACATGACAACCTGGGTCAAGCAATGTCGTTGAACACCAACAAAGTGACTAGCAAATCAACAGCCGACTCCAAGTCGTCTTTGCGTAAACATGACAATCTGGGTCAAGCAATGTCGTTGAACACCAATAAAGCGACTAGCAAATCAACAGCCGACTCCAGGTCGCCTGCGCGCAAACATGACAACCTGAATCAAGCAAAGTCGATGAACGCCAATAAAGCGGCTAGCAAATCAACAGCCGACTCCAGGTCGTCTTCACGTGGAAATGACAACCTGAGTCAAGCAAAGCCGTTGAACACCAATAAAGTGACTAGCAAATCAACAGCCGACTCCAAGTCGTCTTTGCGTAAACATGACAACCTGAGTCAAGCAAAGTCGTTGAACACCAATAAAGCGACTAGCAAATCAACAGCCGACTACAGGTCGTCTTCGCGTGGAGATGACAACCTGAGTCAAGCAAAGCCGTTGAACAAGAACAAAGCGACTAGCAAATCAACAGCCGACTCCAAGTCGCCTTCGCGTGGATATGACAACCTCAGTCAAGCAATGTCGTTGAACACCAACAAAGCGACTAGCAAATCAACAGCCGACTCCAAGTCGTCTTTGCGTAAACATGACAACCTGATTCAAGCAAAGTCGTTGAACACCAACAAAGCGACTAGCAAATCAACAGCCGACTCCAGGTCGTCTTCACGTGGAGATGACAACCTGAGTCAAGCAATGTCGTTGAACACCAATAAAGCGACTAGCAAATCAACAGCCGACTCCAAGTCGTCTTTGCGTAAACATGACAACCTGAGTCAAGCAAAGCTGTTGAACACCAATAAAGCGACTAGCAAAACAACAGCCGACTCCAAGTGGCCTTTGCGTAAACATGACAATCTGGGTCAAGCAATGTCGTTGAACACCAATAAAGAGACTAGCAAATCAACAGCCGACTCCAGGTCGTCTTCACGTGGAAATGACAACCTGAGTCAAGCAAAGCCGTTGAACACCAACAAAGTGACTAGCAAATCAACAGCCGACTCCAAGTCGTCTTTGCTTAAACATGACAACCTGAGTCAAGCAAAGTCGTTGAACACCAACAAAGCGGCTAGCAAATCAACAGCCGACTCCAGGTCGTCTTCACGTGGAGATGACAACCTGAGTCAAGCAATGTCGTTGAACACCAATAAAGCGACTAGCAAATCAACAGCCGACTCCAAGTCGTCTTTGCGTAAACATGACAACCTGAGTCAAGCAAAGCTGTTGAACACCGACAAAGCGTCTAGCAAATCAACAGCAAACTCCAGGTCGTCTGCACGTGGAGATGAAAACCTGAGTCAAGCAAAGCCGTTTAACACCAACAAAGCGACTAGCAAATCAAAAGCCGACTCCAAGTCGCCTTGGCGTGGAGATGACAACCTGAGTCAAGCAAAGCCGTTGAACACCAACAAAGCGACTAGCAAATCAACAGACGACTCCAAGTCGCCTCTGCGTAAACATGACAACCTGGGTCAAGCAAAGTCGTTGAACACCAATAAAGCGACTTGCAAATCAACAGCCGACTCCAGGTCGTCTTCACGTGGAGATGACAACCTGAGTCAAGCAAAGCCGTTGAACACCAACAAAGCGACTAGCAAATCAACAGCCGACTCCATGTCGCCTTCGCGCAAACATGACAACCTGAGTCAAGCAAATCCGATGCACACCAACAAAGCGACAAGCAAATCAAAAGCCGACTCCAAGTCGCCTTGGCGTGGAGATGACAACCTGAGTGAAGCAAAGCCGTTGAACACCAACAAAGCGACTAGCTAATCAACAGCCGACTCCAAGTCGCCCTTCGCGCAAACATGACAACCTGAATCAAGCAAAGTCGATGAACGCCAATAAAGCGGCTAGCAAATCAACAGCCGACTCCAGGTCGTCTTCACGTGGAGATGACAACCTGAGTCAAGCAAAGCCGTTGAACACCGACAAAGCGTCTAGCAAATCAACAGCCGACTCCAGGTCGTCTGCACGTGGAGATGAAAACCTGAGTCAAGCAAAGCCGTTTAACACCAACAAAGCGACTAGCAAATCAAAAGCCGACTCCAAGTCGCCTTGGCGTGGAGATGACAATCTGAGTCAAGCAAAGCCGTTGAACACCAACAAAGCGACTAGCAAATCAACAGACGACTCCAAGTCGCCTCTGCGTAAACATGACAACCTGGGTCAAGCAAAGTCGTTGAACACCAATAAAGCGACTTGCAAATCAACAGCCGACTCCAGGTCGTCTTCACGTGGAGATGACAACCTGAGTCAAGCAAAGCCGTTGAACACCAACAAAGCGACTAGCAAATCAACAGCCGACTCCATGTCGCCTTCGCGCAAACATGACAACCTGAGTCAAGCAAATCCGATGCACACCAACAAAGCGACTAGCTAATCAACAGCCGACTCCAAGTCGCCCTTCGCGTGGAGATGACAACCTGAGTCAAGCAAAGTCGTTGAACACGAACAAAGCGACTAGCTAATCAACAGCCGACTCCAAGTCGCCCTTCGCGCAAACATGACAACCTGAATCAAGCAAAGTCGATGAACGCCAATAAAGCGGCTAGCAAATCAACAGCCGACTCCAGGTCGTCTTCACGTGGAGATGACAACCTGAGTCAAGCAATGTCGTTGAACACCAATAAAGCGACTAGCAAATCAACAGCCGACTCCAAGTCGTCTTTGCGTAAACATGACAACCTGGGTCAAGCAATGTCGTTGAACACCAATAAAGCGACAAGCAAATCAACAGCCGACTCCAGGTAGTCTTCACGTGGAAATGACAACCTGAGTCAAGCAAAGCCGTTGAACACCAACAAAGTGACTAGCAAATCAACAGCCGACTCCAAGTCGTCTTTGCGTAAACATGACAACCTGAGTCAAGCAAAGTCGTTGAACACCAACAAAGCGACTAGCAAATAAACAGCCGACTCCATGTCGCCTTCGCGCAAACATGACAACCTGAATCAAGCAAAGTCAATGTTCGCCAATAAAGCGGCTAGCAAATCAACAGCCGACTCCAGGTCGTCTTCACGTGGAGATGACAACCTGAGTCAAGCAATGTCGTTGAACACCAATAAAGCGACTAGCAAAACAACAGCCGACTCCAAGTGGCCTTTGCGTAAACATGACAATCTGGGTCAAGCAATGTCGTTGAACACCAATAAAGAGACTAGCAAATCAACAGCCGACTCCAGGTCGTCTTCACGTGGAAATGACAACCTGAGTCAAGCAAAGCCGTTGAACACCAACAAAGTGACTAGCAAATCAACAGCCGACTCCAAGTCGTCTTTGCGTAAACATGACAACCTGAGTCAAGCAATGTCGTTGAACACCAATAAAGCGACTAGCAAATCAACAGCCGACTCCAAGTCGTCTTTGCGTAAACATGACAACCTGGGTCAAGCAATGTCGTTGAACACCAATAAAGCGACAAGCAAATCAACAGCCGACTCCAGGTCGTCTTCACGTGGAAATGACAACCTGAGTCAAGCAAAGCCGTTGAACACCAACAAAGTGACTAGCAAATCAACAGCCGATTCCAAGTCGTCTTTGCGAAAACATGACAACCTGAGTCAAGCAAAGTCGTTGAACACCAACAAAGCGACTAGCAAATAAACAGCCGACTCCATGTCGCCTTCGCGCAAACATGAAAACCTGAATCAAGCAAAGTCGTTGAACACCAACAAAGCGACTAGCAAATAAACAGCCGACTCCATGTCGCCTTCGCGCAAACATGACAACCTGAATCAAGCAAAGTCGATGAACGCCAATAAAGCGGCTAGCAAATCAACAGCCGACTCCAGGTCGTCTTCACGTGGAGATGACAACCTGAGTCAAGCAATGTCGTTGAACACCAATAAAGCGACTAGCAAATCAACAGCCGACTCCAAGTCGTCTTTGCGTAAACATGACAACCTGAGTCAAGCAAAGTCGTTGAACACCAATAAAGCGACTAGCAAATCAACAGCCGACTACAGGTCGTCTTCGCGTGGAGATGACAACCTGAGTCAAGCAATGTCGTTGAACACCAATAAAGCGACTTGCAAATCAACAGCCGACTCCAAGCCGTCTTTGCGTAAACATGACAACCTGGGTCAAGCAATGTCGTTGAACACCAATAAAGCGACAAGCAAATCAACAGCCGACTCCAGGTCGTCTTCACGTGGAAATGACAACCTGAGTCAAGCAAAGCCGTTGAACACCAACAAAGTGACTAGCAAATCAACAGCCGACTCCAAGTCGTCTTTGCGTAAACATGACAACCTGAGTCAAGCAATGTCGTTGAACACCAATAAAGCGACTAGCAAATCAACAGCCGACTCCAAGTCGTCTTTGCGTAAACATGACAACCTGGGTCAAGCAATGTCGTTGAACACCAATAAAGCGACAAGCAAATCAACAGCCGACTCCAGGTCGTCTTCACGTGGAAATGACAACCTGAGTCAAGCAAATCCGTTGAACACCAACAAAGTGACTAGCAAATAAACAGCCGACTCCATGTCGCCTTCGCGCAAACATGACAACCTGAATCAAGCAAAGTCGATGAACGCCAATAAAGCGGCTAGCAAATCAACAACCGACTCCAGGTCGCCTTCGCGCAAACATGACAACCTGAATCAAGCAAAGTCGTTGAACACCAACAAAGCGACTAGCAAATAAACAGCCGACTCCATGTCGCCTTCGCGCAAACATGACAACCTGAATCAAGCAAAGTCGATGAACGCCAATAAAGCGGCTAGCAAATCAACAGCCGACTCCAGGTCGTCTTCACGTGGAGATGACAACCTGAGTCAAGCAATGTCGTTGAACACCAATAAAGCGACTAGCAAATCAACAGCCGACTCCAAGTCGTCTTTGCGTAAACATGACAACCTGAGTCAAGCAAAGTCGTTGAACACCAATAAAGCGACAAGCAAATCAACAGCCGACTCCAGGTCGTCTTCACGTGGAAATGACAACCTGAGTCAAGCAAAGCCGTTGAACACCAACAAAGTGACTAGCAAATCAACAGCCGATTCCAAGTCGTCTTTGCGAAAACATGACAACCTGAGTCAAGCAAAGTCGTTGAACACCAACAAAGCGACTAGCAAATAAACAGCCGACTCCATGTCGCCTTCGCGCAAACATGAAAACCTGAATCAAGCAAAGTCGTTGAACACCAACAAAGCGACTAGCAAATAAACAGCCGACTCCATGTCGCCTTCGCGCAAACATGACAACCTGAATCAAGCAAAGTCGATGAACGCCAATAAAGCGGCTAGCAAATCAACAGCCGACTCCAGGTCGTCTTCACGTGGAGATGACAACCTGAGTCAAGCAATGTCGTTGAACACCAATAAAGCGACTAGCAAATCAACAGCCGACTCCAAGTCGTCTTTGCGTAAACATGACAACCTGAGTCAAGCAAAGTCGTTGAACACCAATAAAGCGACTAGCAAATCAACAGCCGACTACAGGTCGTCTTCGCGTGGAGATGACAACCTGAGTCAAGCAATGTCGTTGAACACCAATAAAGCGACTTGCAAATCAACAGCCGACTCCAAGTCGTCTTTGCGTAAACATGACAACCTGGGTCAAGCAATGTCGTTGAACACCAATAAAGCGACAAGCAAATCAACAGCCGACTCCAGGTCGTCTTCACGTGGAAATGACAACCTGAGTCAAGCAAAGCCGTTGAACACCAACAAAGTGACTAGCAAATCAACAGCCGACTCCAAGTCGTCTTTGCGTAAACATGACAACCTGAGTCAAGCAATGTCGTTGAACACCAATAAAGCGACTAGCAAATCAACAGCCGACTCCAAGTCGTCTTTGCGTAAACATGACAACCTGGGTCAAGCAATGTCGTTGAACACCAATAAAGCGACAAGCAAATCAACAGCCGACTCCAGGTCGTCTTCACGTGGAAATGACAACCTGAGTCAAGCAAAGCCGTTGAACACCAACAAAGTGACTAGCAAATAAACAGCCGACTCCATGTCGCCTTCGCGCAAACATGACAACCTGAATCAAGCAAAGTCGATGAACGCCAATAAAGCGGCTAGCAAATCAACAACCGACTCCAGGTCGCCTTCGCGCAAACATGACAACCTGAATCAAGCAAAGTCGTTGAACACCAACAAAGCGACTAGCAAATAAACAGCCGACTCCATGTCGCCTTCGCGCAAACATGACAACCTGAATCAAGCAAAGTCGATGAACGCCAATAAAGCGGCTAGCAAATCAACAGCCGACTCCAGGTCGTCTTCACGTGGAGATGACAACCTGAGTCAAGCAATGTCGTTTGATCACCAATAAAGCGACTAGCAAATCAACAGCCGACTCCAAGTCGTCTTTGCGTAAACATGACAACCTGGGTCAAGCAATGTCGTTGAACACCAATAAAGCGACAAGCAAATCAACAGCCGACTCCAGGTCGTCTTCACGTGGAAATGACAACCTGAGTCAAGCAAAGTCGTTGAACACCAATAAAGCGACTAGCAAATCAACAGCCGACTACAGGTCGTCTTCGCGTGGAGATGACAACCTGAGTCAAGCAATGTCGTTGAACACCAATAAAGCGACTAGCAAATCAACAGCCGACTCCAAGTCGTCTTTGCGTAAACATGACAACCTGGGTCAAGCAATGTCGTTGAACACCAATAAAGCGACAAGCAAATCAACAGCCGACTCCAGGTCGTCTTCACGTGGAAATGACAACCTGAGTCAAGCAAAGCCGTTGAACACCAACAAAGTGACTAGCAAATCAACAGCCGACTCCAAGTCGTCTTTGCGTAAACATGACAACCTGAGTCAAGCAAAGTCGTTGAACACCAACAAAGCGACTAGCAAATAAACAGCCGACTCCATGTCGCCTTCGCGCAAACATGACAACCTGAATCAAGCAAAGTCGATGAACGCCAATAAAGCGGCTAGCAAATCAACAGCCGACTCCAGGTCGTCTTCACGTGGAGATGACAACCTGAGTCAAGCAATGTCGTTAAACACCAATAAAGCGACTAGCAAATCAACAGCCGACTCCAAGTCGTCTTTGCGTAAACATGACAACCTGAGTCAAGCAAAGTCGTTGAACACCAATAAAGCGACTAGCAAATCAACAGCCGACTACAGGTCGTCTTCGCGTGGAGATGACAACCTGAGTCAAGCAAAGCCGTTGAACAAGAACAAAGCGACTAGCAAATCAACAGCCGACTCCAAGTCGCCTTCGCGTGGATATGACAACCTTAGTCAAGCAAAGTCGTTGAACACCAATAAAGCGACTAGCAAAACAACAGCCGACTCCAAGTGGCCTTTGCGTAAACATGACAATCTGGGTCAAGCAATGTCGTTTAACACCAATAAAGCGACTAGCAAATCAACAGCCGACTCCAGGTCGTCTTCACGTGGAAATGACAACCTGAGTCAAGCAAAGCCGTTGAACACCAACAAAGTGACTAGCAAATCAACAGCCGACTCCAAGTCGTCTTTGCGTAAACATGACAACCTGACACAGGCAAAGTCGTTGAACACCAACAAAGCGACTAGCAAATCAAAAGCCGACTCCATGTCGCCTTCGCGCAAACATGACAACCTGAATCAAGCAAAGTCGATGAACGCCAATAAAGCGGCTAGCAAATCAACAGCCGACTCCAAGTCGTCTTTGCGTAAACATGACAACCTGAGTCAAGCAAAGCTGTTGAACATCGACAAAGCGACTAGCAAATCAACAGCCGACTCCAGGTCGTCTGCACGTGGAGATGAAAACCTGAGTCAAGCAAAGCCGTTTAACACCAACAAAGCGACTAGCAAATCAAAAGCCGACTCCAAGTCGCCTTGGCGTGGAGATGACAACCTGAGTCAAGCAAAGCCGTTGAACACCAACAAAGCGACTAGCAAATCAACAGCCGACTCCATGTCATCTTCGCGCAAACATGACAACCTGAATCAAGCAAAGTCGATGAACGCCAATAAAGCGGCTAGCAAATCAACAGCCGACTCCAAGTCGTCTTTGCGTAAACATGACAACCTGAGTCAAGCAAAGCTGTTGAACATCGACAAAGCGACTAGCAAATCAACAGCCGACTCCAGGTCGTCTGCACGTGGAGATGAAAACCTTAGTCAAGCAAAGCCGTTTAACACCAACAAAGCGACTAGCAAATCAAAAGCCGACTCCAAGTCGCCTTGGCGTGGAGATGACAACCTGAGTCAAGCAAAGCCGTTGAACACCAACAAAGCGACTAGCAAATCAACAGACGACTCCAAGTCGCCTCTGCGTAAACATGACAACCTGAGTCAAGCAAAGTCGTTGAACACCAATAAAGCGACTTGCAAATCAACAGCCGAATCCAGGTCGTCTTCACGTGGAGATGACAACCTGAGTCAAGCAAAGCCGTTGAACACCAACAAAGCGACTAGCAAATCAACAGCCGACTCCAAGTCGTCTTTGCGTAAACATGACAACCTGAGTCAAGCAAATCCGATGCACACCAACAAAGCGACAAGCAAATCAAAAGCCGACTCCAAGTCGCCTTGGCGTGGAGATGACAACCTGAGTGAAGCAAAGCCGTTGAACACCAACAAAGCGACTAGCAAATCAACAGCCGACTCCAAGTCGCCTTTGCGTAAACATAACAACCTGAGTCAAGCAAAGCCGTTGAACACGAACAAAGCGACTAGCTAATCAACAGCCGACTCCAAGTCGCCCTTCGCGTGGACATGACAACCTGAGTAAAAGCAAAGTTTTTGAATACCAACAAAGCGACTAGCTAATCAACAGCCGACTCCAAGTCGCCCTTCGCGTGGAGAAGACAACCTGAGTCAAGCAAAGCCGTTGAACACCAATAAAGCGACTAGCAAATCAACAGCCGACTCCAGGTCGTCTTCGCGAGGACATGACAACCTGAGTCAAGCAAAGTCGTTGAACACCAATAAAGCGACTAGCTAATCAACAGCCGACTCCAGGTCGTCTTCACGTGGAGATGACAACCTGAGTCAAGCAAAGTCGTTGAACACCAATAAAGCGACTAGCAAATCAACAGCCGACTCCAAGTCGCCCTTCGCGTGGACATGACAACCTGAGTCAAGCAAAGTCGTTGAACACCAACAAAGCGGCTAGAAAATCAACAGCCGTCTCCATGTCGCCTTCGCGAAAATATGACAACCTGAATCAAGCAAAGTCGATGAACGCCAACAAAGCGGCTAGCAAATCAACAGCCGACTCCAGGTCATCTTCACGTGGAGATGACAACCTGAGTCAAGCAAAGCCGTTGAACACCAATAAAGCGACTAGCAAATCAACAGCCGACTCCAAGTCGCCTTTGCGTAAACATGACAACCTGAGTCAAGCAAATCCGATGCACACCAACAAAGCGACAAGCAAATCAAAAGCCGACTCCAAGTCGCCTTGGCGTGGAGATGACAACCTGAGTGAAGCAAAGCCGTTGAACACCAACAAAGCGACTAGCAAATCAACAGCCGACTCCAAGTCGCCTTTTTGTAAACATAACAACCTGAGTCAAGCAAAGCCGTTGAACACGAACAAAGCGACTAGCTAATCAACAGCCGACTCCAAGTCGCCCTTCGCGTGGACATGACAACCTGAGTAAAAGCAAAGTTTTTGAATACCAACAAAGCGACTAGCTAATCAACAGCCGACTCCAAGTCGCCCTTCGCGTGGAGAAGACAACCTGAGTCAAGCAAAGCCGTTGAACACCAATAAAGCGACTAGCAAATCAACAGCCGACTCCAGGTCGTCTTCGCGAGGACATGACAACCTGAGTCAAGCAAAGTCTTTGAACACCAATAAAGCGACTAGCTAATCAACAGCCGACTCCAGGTCGTCTTCACGTGGAGATGACAACCTGAGTCAAGCAAAGTCGTTGAACACCAATAAAGCGACTAGCAAATCAACAGCCGACTCCAAGTCGCCCTTCGCGTGGACATGACAACCTGAGTCAAGCAAAGTCGTTGAACACCAACAAAGCGGCTAGAAAATCAACAGCCGTCTCCATGTCGCCTTCGCGAAAATATGACAACCTGAATCAAGCAAAGTCGATGAACGCCAACAAAGCGGCTAGCAAATCAACAGCCGACTCCAGGTCATCTTCACGTGGAGATGACAACCTGAGTCAAGCAAAGCCGTTGAACACCAATAAAGCGACTAGCAAATCAACAGCCGACTCCAAGTCGCCTTCGCGTGGATATGACAACCTTAGTCAAGCAAAGTCGATGAACGCCAACAAAGCGGCTAGCAAATCAACAGCCGACTCCAGGTCGTCTTCACGTGGAGATGACAACCTGAGTCAAGCAAGGCCGTTGAACAAGAACAAAGCGACTAACAAATCAACAGCCGACTCCAAGTCGCCTTCGCGTGGATATGACAACCTTAGTCAAGCAATGTCGTTGAACACCAACAAAGCGACTAGCAAATCAACAGCCGACTCCAAGTCACCTTCGCGTGGAAATGACAACCTAAGTCAAGCAATGTCGTTGAACACCAATAAAGCGACTAGCAAAACAACAGCCGACTCCAAGTGGCCTTTGCGTAAACATAACAATCTGGGTCAAGCCCATGTCGTTGAACACCAATAAAGCGACTAGCAAATCATTAGCCGACTCCAGGTCGTCTTCACGTGGAAATGACAACCTGAGTCAAGCAAAGCCGTTGAACACCAACAAAGTGACTAGCAAATCAACAGCCGACTCCAAGTCGCCTTCGCGTGGATATGACAACCTTAGTCAAGCAAAGTCGATGAACGCCAACAAAGCGGCTAGCAAATCAACAGCCGACTCCAGGTCGTCTTCACGTGGAGATGACAACCTGAGTCAAGCAAAGCCGTTGAACACCAACAAAGTGACTAGCAAATCAACAGCCGACTCCAAGTCGTCTTTGCGTAAACATGACAACCTGAGTCAAGCAAAGTCGTTGAACACCAACAAAGCGACTAGCAAATAAACAGCCGACTCCATGTCGCCTTCGCGCAAACATGACAACCTGAATCAAGCAAAGTCGATGAACGCCAATAAAGCGGCTAGCAAATCAACAGCCGACTCCAGGTCGTCTTCACGTGGAGATGACAACCTGAGTCAAGCAATGTCGTTGAACACCAATAAAGCGACTAGCAAATCAACAGCCGACTCCAAGTCGTCTTTGCGTAAACATGACAACCTGAGTCAAGCAAAGTCGTTGAACACCAATAAAGCGACTAGCAAAACAACAGCCGACTCCAAGTGGCCTTTGCGTAAACATAACAATCTGGGTCAAGCCCATGTCGTTGAACACCAATAAAGCGACTAGCAAATCATTAGCCGACTCCAGGTCGTCTTCACGTGGAAATGACAACCTGAGTCAAGCAAAGCCGTTGAACACCAACAAAGTGACTAGCAAATCAACAGCCGACTCCAAGTCGCCTTCGCGTGGATATGACAACCTTAGTCAAGCAAAGTCGATGAACGCCAACAAAGCGGCTAGCAAATCAACAGCCGACTCCAGGTCGTCTTCACGTGGAGATGACAACCTGAGTCAAGCAAAGCCGTTGAACACCAACAAAGTGACTAGCAAATCAACAGCCGACTCCAAGTCGTCTTTGCGTAAACATGACAACCTGAGTCAAGCAAAGTCGTTGAACACCAACAAAGCGACTAGCAAATAAACAGCCGACTCCATGTCGCCTTCGCGCAAACATGACAACCTGAATCAAGCAAAGTCGATGAACGCCAATAAAGCGGCTAGCAAATCAACAGCCGACTCCAGGTCGTCTTCACGTGGAGATGACAACCTGAGTCAAGCAATGTCGTTGAACACCAATAAAGCGACTAGCAAATCAACAGCCGACTCCAAGTCGTCTTTGCGTAAACATGACAACCTGAGTCAAGCAAAGTCGTTGAACACCAATAAAGCGACTAGCAAATCAACAGCCGACTACAGGTCGTCTTCGCGTGGAGATGACAACCTGAGTCAAGCAATGTCGTTGAACACCAATAAAGCGACTAGCAAATCAACAGCCGACTCCAAGTCGTCTTTGCGTAAACATGACAACCTGGGTCAAGCAATGTCGTTGAACACCAATAAAGCGACAAGCAAATCAACAGCCGACTCCAGGTCGTCTTCACGTGGAAATGACAACCTGAGTCAAGCAAAGCCGTTGAACACCAACAAAGTGACTAGCAAATCAACAGCCGACTCCAAGTCGTCTTTGCGTAAACATGACAACCTGAGTAAAGCAAAGTCGTTGAACACCAACAAAGCGACTAGCAAATAAACAGCCGACTCCATGTCGCCTTCGCGCAAACATGACAACCTGAATCAAGCAAAGTCGATGAACGCCAATAAAGCGGCTAGCAAATCAACAGCCGACTCCAGGTCCTCTTCATGTGGTGATGACAACCTGAGTCAAGCAATGTCGTTGAACACCAATAAAGCGACTAGCAAATCAACAGCCGACTCCAAGTCGTCTTTGCGTAAACATGACAACCTGAGTCAAGCAAAGTCGTTGAACACCAATAAAGCGACTAGCAAATCAACAGCCGACTACAGGTCGTCTTCGCGTGGAGATGACAACCTGAGTCAAGCAAAGCCGTTGAACAAGAACAAAGCGACTAGCAAATCAACAGCCGACTCCAAGTCGCCCTTCGCGTGGAGAAGACAACCTGAGTCAAGCAAAGCCGTTGAACACCAATAAAGCGACTAGCAAATCAACAGCCGACTCCAGGTCGTCTTCGCGAGGACATGACAACCTGAGTCAAGCAAAGTCGTTGAACACCAATAAAGCGACTAGCTAATCAACAGCCGACTCCAGGTCGTCTTCACGTGGAGATGACAACCTGAGTCAAGCAAAGTCGTTGAACACCAATAAAGCGACTAGCAAATCAACAGCCGACTCCAAGTCGCCCTTCGCGTGGACATGACAACCTGAGTCAAGCAAAGTCGTTGAACACCAACAAAGCGGCCAGAAAATCAACAGCCGTCTCCATGTCGCCTTCGCGAAAATATGACAACCTGAATCAAGCAAAGTCGATGAACGCCAACAAAGTGACTAGCAAATCAACAGCCGACTCCAAGTCGTCTTGGCGTAAACATGACAACCTGAGTCAAGCAAAGTCGTTGAACACCAACAAAGCGACTAGCAAATAAACAGCCGACTCCATGTCGCCTTCGCGCAAACATGACAACCTGAATCAAGCAAAGTCGATGAACGCCAATAAAGCGGCTAGCAAATCAACAGCCGACTCCAGGTCGTCTTCACGTGGAGATGACAACCTGAGTCAAGCAATGTCGTTGAACACCAATAAAGCGACTAGCAAATCAACAGCCGACTCCAAGTCGTCTTTGCGTAAACATGACAACCTGAGTCAAGCAAAGTCGTTAACACCAATAAAGCGACTAGCAAAACAACAGCCGACTCCAGGTCGTCTTCACGTGGAGATGACAACCTGAGTCAAGCAATGTCGTTGAACACCAATAAAGCGACTAGCAAATCAACAGCCGACTCCAAGTCGTCTTTGCGTAAACATGACAACCTGAGTCAAGCAAAGTCGTTGAACACCAATAAAGCGACTAGCAAATCAACAGCCGACTACAGGTCGTCTTCGCGTGGAGATGACAACCTGAGTCAAGCAATGTCGTTGAACACCAATAAAGCGACTAGCAAATCAACAGCCGACTCCAAGTCGTCTTTGCGTAAACATGACAACCTGGGTCAAGCAATGTCGTTGAACACCAATAAAGCGACAAGCAAATCAACAGCCGACTCCAGGTCGTCTTCACGTGGAAATGACAACCTGAGTCAAGCAAAGCCGTTGAACACCAACAAAGTGACTAGCAAATCAACAGCCGACTCCAAGTCGTCTTTGCGTAAACATGACAACCTGAGTAAAGCAAAGTCGTTGAACACCAACAAAGCGACTAGCAAATAAACAGCCGACTCCATGTCGCCTTCGCGCAAACATGACAACCTGAATCAAGCAAAGTCGATGAACGCCAATAAAGCGGCTAGCAAATCAACAGCCGACTCCAGGTCCTCTTCATGTGGTGATGACAACCTGAGTCAAGCAATGTCGTTGAACACCAATAAAGCGACTAGCAAATCAACAGCCGACTCCAAGTCGTCTTTGCGTAAACATGACAACCTGAGTCAAGCAAAGTCGTTGAACACCAATAAAGCGACTAGCAAATCAACAGCCGACTACAGGTCGTCTTCGCGTGGAGATGACAACCTGAGTCAAGCAAAGCCGTTGAACAAGAACAAAGCGACTAGCAAATCAACAGCCGACTCCAAGTCGCCTTCGCGAGGATATGACAACCTTAGTCAAGCAATATCGTTGAACACCAACAAAGCGACTAGCAAATCAATTGCCGACTCCAAGTCACCTTCGCGTGGATATGACAACCTAAGTCAAGCAAAGTCGTTGAACACCAATAAAGCGACTAGCAAAACAACAGCCGACTCCAAGTGGCCTTTGCGTAAACATGACAATCTGGGTCAAGCAATGTCGTTGAACACCAATAAAGCGACTAGCAAATAAACAGCCGACTCCATGTCGCCTTCGCGCAAACATGACAACCTGAATCAAGCAAAGTCGATGAACGCCAATAAAGCGGCTAGCAAATCAACAGCCGACTCCAGGTCGTCTTCACGTGGAGATGACAACCTGAGTCAAGCAATGTCGTTGAACACCAATAAAGCGACTAGCAAATCAACAGCCGACTCCAAGTCGTCTTTGCGTAAACATGACAACCTGAGTCAAGCAAAGTCGTTGAACACCAATAAAGCGACTAGCAAATCAACAGCCGACTACAGGTCGTCTTCGCGTGGAGATGACAACCTGAGTCAAGCAAAGCCGTTGAACAAGAATAAAGCGGCTAGCTAATCAACAGCCGACTCCAAGTCGCCCTTCGCGTGGAGAAGACAACCTGAGTCAAGCAAAGCCGTTGAACACCAATAAAGCGACTAGCAAATCAACAGCCGACTCCAGGTCGTCTTCGCGAGGACATGACAACCTGAGTCAAGCAAAGTCGTTGAACACCAATAAAGCGACTAGCTAATCAACAGCCGACTCCAGGTCGTCTTCACGTGGAGATGACAACCTGAGTCAAGCAAAGTCGTTGAACACCAATAAAGCGACTAGCAAATCAACAGCCGACTCCAAGTCGCCCTTCGCGTGGACATGACAACCTGAGTCAAGCAAAGTCGTTGAACACCAACAAAGCGGCTAGAAAATCAACAGCCGTCTCCATGTCGCCTTCGCGAAAATATGACAACCTGAATCAAGCAAAGTCGATGAACGCCAACAAAGCGGCTAGCAAATCAACAGCCGACTCCAGGTCATCTTCACGTGGAGATGACAACCTGAGTCAAGCAAAGCCGTTGAACACCAATAAAGCGACTAGCAAATCAACAGCCGACTCCAAGTCGTCTTTGCGTAAACATGACAACCTGGGTCAAGCAATGTCGTTGAACACCAATAAAGCGACAAGCAAATCAACAGCCGACTCCAGGTCGTCTTCACGTGGAAATGACAACCTGAGTCAAGCAAAGCCGTTGAACACCAACAAAGTGACTAGCAAATCAACAGCCGACTCCAAGTCGTCTTTGCGTAAACATGACAACCTGAGTAAAGCAAAGTCGTTGAACACCAACAAAGCGACTAGCAAATAAACAGCCGACTCCATGTCGCCTTCGCACAAACATGACAACCTGAATCAAGCAAAGTCGATGAACGCCAATAAAGCGGCTAGCAAATCAACAGCCGACTCCAGGTCCTCTTCATGTGGTGATGACAACCTGAGTCAAGCAATGTCGTTGAACACCAATAAAGCGACTAGCAAATCAACAGCCGACTCCAAGTCGTCTTTGCGTAAACATGACAACCTGAGTCAAGCAAAGTCGTTGAACACCAATAAAGCGACTAGCAAATCAACAGCCGACTCCAAGTCGTCTTTGCGTAAACATGACAACCTGAGTCAAGCAAAGTCGTTGAACACCAATAAAGCGACTAGCAAATCAACAGCCGACTACAGGTCGTCTTCGCGTGGAGATGACAACCTGAGTCAAGCAAAGCCGTTGAACAAGAACAAAGCGACTAGCAAATCAACAGCCGACTCCAAGTCGCCTTCGCGAGGATATGACAACCTTAGTCAAGCAATATCGTTGAACACCAACAAAGCGACTAGCAAATCAATTGCCGACTCCAAGTCACCTTCGCGTGGATATGACAACCTAAGTCAAGCAAAGTCGTTGAACACCAATAAAGCGACTAGCAAAACAACAGCCGACTCCAAGTGGCCTTTGCGTAAACATGACAATCTGGGTCAAGCAATGTCGTTGAACACCAATAAAGCGACTAGCAAATAAACAGCCGACTCCATGTCGCCTTCGCGCAAACATGACAACCTGAATCAAGCAAAGTCGATGAACGCCAATAAAGCGGCTAGCAAATCAACAGCCGACTCCAGGTCGTCTTCACGTGGAGATGACAACCTGAGTCAAGCAATGTCGTTGAACACCAATAAAGCGACTAGCAAATCAACAGCCGACTCCAAGTCGTCTTTGCGTAAACATGACAACCTGAGTCAAGCAAAGTCGTTGAACACCAATAAAGCGACTAGCAAATCAACAGCCGACTACAGGTCGTCTTCGCGTGGAGATGACAACCTGAGTCAAGCAAAGCCGTTGAACAAGAACAAAGCGACTAGCAAATCAACAGCCGACTCCAAGTCGCCTTCGCGAGGATATGACAACCTTAGTCAAGCAATATCGTTGAACACCAACAAAGCGACTAGCAAATCAATTGCCGACTCCAAGTCACCTTCGCGTGGATATGACAACCTAAGTCAAGCAAAGTCGTTGAACACCAATAAAGCGACTAGCAAAACAACAGCCGACTCCAAGTGGCCTTTGCGTAAACATGACAATCTGGGTCAAGCAATGTCGTTGAACACCAATAAAGCGACTAGCAAATAAACAGCCGACTCCATGTCGCCTTCGCGCAAACATGACAACCTGAATCAAGCAAAGTCGATGAACGCCAATAAAGCGGCTAGCAAATCAACAGCCGACTCCAGGTCGTCTTCACGTGGAGATGACAACCTGAGTCAAGCAATGTCGTTGAACACCAATAAAGCGACTAGCAAATCAACAGCCGACTCCAAGTCGTCTTTGCGTAAACATGACAACCTGAGTCAAGCAAAGTCGTTGAACACCAATAAAGCGACTAGCAAATCAACAGCCGACTACAGGTCGTCTTCGCGTGGAGATGACAACCTGAGTCAAGCAAAGCCGTTGAACAAGAATAAAGCGGCTAGCAAATCAACAGCCGACTCCAGGTCGTCTTCACGTGGAGATGACAACCTGAGTCAAGCAATGTCGTTGAACACCAATAAAGCGACTAGCAAATCAACAGCCGACTCCAAGTCGTCTTTGCGTAAACATGACAACCTGAGTCAAGCAAAGTCGTTGAACACCAATAAAGCGACTAGCAAATCAACAGCCGACTACAGGTCGTCTTCGCGTGGAGATGACAACCTGAGTCAAGCAAAGCCGTTGAACAAGAACAAAGCGACTAGCATATCAACAGCCGACTCCAGGTCGTCTTTACGTGGAAATGACAACCTGAGTCAAGCAAAGCCGTTGAACACCAACAAAGTGACTAGCAAATCAACAGCCGACTCCAAGTCGTCTTTGCGTAAACATGACAACCTGAGTCAAGCAAAGTCGTTGAACACCAACAAAGCGACAAGCAAATCAACAGCCGACTCCATGTCGCCTTCGCGCAAACATGACAACCTGAATCAAGCAAAGTCGATGAACGCCAATAAAGCGGCTAGCAAATCAACAGCCGACTCCAGGTCGTCTTCACGTGGAGATGACAACCTGAGTCAAGCAATGTCGTTGAACACCAATAAAGCGACTAGCAAATCAACAGACGACTCCAAGTCGCCTCTGCGTAAACATGACAACCTGAGTCAAGCAAAGTCGTTGAACACCAATAAAGCGACTTGCAAATCAACAGCCGACTCCAGGTCGTCTTCACGTGGAGATGACAACCTGAGTCAAGCAAAGCCGTTGAACACCAACAAAGCGACTAGCAAATCAACAGCCGACTCCAAGTCGTCTTTGCGTAAACATGACAACCTGAGTCAAGCAAATCCGATGCACACCAACAAAGCGACAAGCAAATCAAAAGCCGACTCCAAGTCGCCTTGGCGTGGAGATGACAACCTGAGTGAAGCAAAGCCGTTGAACACCAACAAAGCGACTAGCAAATCAACAGCCGATTCCAAGTCGCCTTTGCGTAAACATGACAACCTGAGTCAAGCAAAGCCGTTGAACACGAACAAAAAGACGAGCTAATCAACAGCCGACTCCAAGTCGCCCTTCGCGTGGACATGACAACCTGAGTAAAAGCAAAGTTTTTGAATACCAACAAAGCGACTAGCTAATCAACAGCCGACTCCAAGTCGCCCTACGCGTGGAGATGACAACCTGAGTCAAGCAAAGTCGTTGAACACCAATAAAGCGACTAGCAAATCAACAGCCGACTCCAGGTCGTCTTCGCGAGGACATGACAACCTGAGTCAAGCAAAGTCGTTGAACACCAATAAAGCGACTAGCTAATCAACAGCCGACTCCAGGTCGTCTTCACGTGGAGATGACAACCTGAGTCAAGCAAAGTCGTTGAACACCAATAAAGCGACTAGCAAATCAACAGCCGACTACAGGTCGTCTTCGCGTGGAGATGACAACCTGAGTCAAGCAAAGCCGTTGAACAAGAACAAAGCGACTAGCAAATCAACAGCCGACTCCAAGTCGCCTTCGCGAGGATATGACAACCTTAGTCAAGCAATATCGTTGAACACCAACAAAGCGACTAGCAAATCAATTGCCGACTCCAAGTCACCTTCGCGTGGATATGACAACCTAAGTCAAGCAAAGTCGTTGAACACCAATAAAGCGACTAGCAAAACAACAGCCGACTCCAAGTAGCCTTTGCGTAAACATGACAATCTGGGTCAAGCAATGTCGTTGAACACCAATAAAGCGACTAGCAAATAAACAGCCGACTCCATGTCGCCTTCGCGCAAACATGACAACCTGAATCAAGCAAAGTCGATGAACGCCAATAAAGCGGCTAGCAAATCAACAGCCGACTCCAGGTCGTCTTCACGTGGAGATGACAACCTGAGTCAAGCAATGTCGTTGAACACCAATAAAGCGACTAGCAAATCAACAGCCGACTCCAAGTCGTCTTTGCGTAAACATGACAACCTGAGTCAAGCAAAGTCGTTGAACACCAATAAAGCGACTAGCAAATCAACAGCCGACTACAGGTCGTCTTCGCGTGGAGATGACAACCTGAGTCAAGCAAAGCCGTTGAACAAGAACAAAGCGACTAGCATATCAACAGCCGACTCCAGGTCGTCTTTACGTGGAAATGACAACCTGAGTCAAGCAAAGCCGTTGAACACCAACAAAGTGACTAGCAAATCAACAGCCGACTCCAAGTCGTCTTTGCGTAAACATGACAACCTGAGTCAAGCAAAGTCGTTGAACACCAACAAAGCGACAAGCAAATCAACAGCCGACTCCATGTCGCCTTCGCGCAAACATGACAACCTGAATCAAGCAAAGTCGATGAACGCCAATAAAGCGGCTAGCAAATCAACAGCCGACTCCAGGTCGTCTTCACGTGGAGATGACAACCTGAGTCAAGCAATGTCGTTGAACACCAATAAAGCGACTAGCAAATCAACAGACGACTCCAAGTCGCCTCTGCGTAAACATGACAACCTGAGTCAAGCAAAGTCGTTGAACACCAATAAAGCGACTTGCAAATCAACAGCCGACTCCAGGTCGTCTTCACGTGGAGATGACAACCTGAGTCAAGCAAAGCCGTTGAACACCAACAAAGCGACTAGCAAATCAACAGCCGACTCCAAGTCGTCTTTGCGTAAACATGACAACCTGAGTCAAGCAAATCCGATGCACACCAACAAAGCGACAAGCAAATCAAAAGCCGACTCCAAGTCGCCTTGGCGTGGAGATGACAACCTGAGTGAAGCAAAGCCGTTGAACACCAACAAAGCGACTAGCAAATCAACAGCCGATTCCAAGTCGCCTTTGCGTAAACATGACAACCTGAGTCAAGCAAAGCCGTTGAACACGAACAAAAAGACGAGCTAATCAACAGCCGACTCCAAGTCGCCCTTCGCGTGGACATGACAACCTGAGTAAAAGCAAAGTTTTTGAATACCAACAAAGCGACTAGCTAATCAACAGCCGACTCCAAGTCGCCCTTCGCGTGGAGATGACAACCTGAGTCAAGCAAAGTCGTTGAACACCAATAAAGCGACTAGCAAATCAACAGCCGACTCCAGGTCGTCTTCGCGAGGACATGACAACCTGAGTCAAGCAAAGTCGTTGAACACCAATAAAGCGACTAGCTAATCAACAGCCGACTCCAGGTCGTCTTCACGTGGAGATGACAACCTGAGTCAAGCAAAGTCGTTGAACACCAATAAAGCGACTAGCAAATCAACAGCCGACTCCAAGTCGCCCTTCGCGTGGACATGACAACCTGAGTCAAGCAAAGTCGTTGAACACCAACAAAGCGGCTAGAAAATCAACAGCCGACTCCAAGTCGCCCTTCGCGTGGAGATGACAACCTGAGTCAAGCAAAGTCGTTGAACACCAATAAAGCGACTAGCAAATCAACAGCCGACTCCAGGTCGTCTTCGCGAGGACATGACAACCTGAGTCAAGCAAAGCCGTTGAACACCAATAAAGCGACTAGCAAATCAACAGCCGACTCCAAGTCGCCTTCGCGTGGATATGACAACCTAAGTCAAGCGAAGTCGATGAACGCCAACAAAGCGGCTAGCAAATCAACAGCCGACTCCAGGTCGTCTTCACGTGGAGATGACAACCTGAGTCAAGCAAAGCCGTTGAACAAGAACAAAGCGACTAGCAAATCAACAGCCGACTCCAAGTCGCCTTCGCGTGGATATGACAACCTTAGTCAAGCAATGTCGCTGAACACCAACAAAGCGACTAGCAAATCAACAGCCGACTCCAAGTCACCTTCGCGTGGAAATGACAACCTAAGTCAAGCAATGTCGTTGAACACCAATAAAGCGACTAGCAAAACAACAGCCAACTCCAAGTGGCCTTTGCGTAAACATAACAATCTGGGTCAAGCCCATGTCGTTGAACACCAATAAAGCGACTAGCAAATCATTAGCCGACTCCAGGTCGTCTTCACGTGGAAATGACAACCTGAGTCAAGCAAAGCCGTTGAACACCAACAAAGTGACTAGCAAATCAACAGCCGACTCCAAGTCGCCTTCGCGTGGATATGACAACCTTAGTCAAGCAAAGTCGATGAACGCCAACAAAGCGGCTAGCAAATTAACAGCCGACTCCAGGTCGTCTTCACGTGGAGATGACAACCTGAGTCAAGCAAAGCCGTTGAACAAGAACAAAGCAACAAGCAAATCAACAGCCGACTCCAAGTCGCCTTCGCGTGGATATGACAACCTTAGTCAAGCAATGTCGTTGAACACCAACAAAGCGACTTGCAAATCAACAGCCGACTCCAAGTCACCTTCGCGTGGAAATGACAACCTAAGTCAAGCAATGTCGTTGAACACCAATAAAGCGACTAGCAAAACAACAGCCGAATCCAAGTGGCCTTTGCGTAAACATAACAATCTGGGTCAAGCCCATGTCGTTGAACACCAATAAAGCGACTAGCAAATCATTAGCCGACTCCAGGTCGTCTTCACGTGGAAATGACAACCTGAGTCAAGCAAAGCCGTTGAACACCAACAAAGTGACTAGCAAATCAACAGCCGACTCCAGGTCGTCTTCACGTGGAGATGACAATCTGAGTCAAGCAAAGCCGTTGAACACCAACAAAGCGACTAGCAAATCAACAGCCGACTCCAAGTCGCCCTTCGCGTGGAGATGACAACCTGAGTCAAGCAAAGTCGTTGAACACCAATAAAGCGACTAGCAAATCAACAGCCGACTCCAGGTCGTCTTCGCGAGGACATGACAACCTGAGTCAAGCAAAGTCGTTGAACACCAATAAAGCGACTAGCTAATCAACAGCCGACTCCAGGTCGTCTTCACGTGGAGATGGCAACCTGAGTCAAGCAAAGTCGTTGAACACCAACAAAGCGACTAGCAAATCAACAGCCGACTCCAAGTCGCCCTTCGCGTGGACATGACAACCTGATTCAAGCAAAGTCGTTGAACACCAACAAAGCGGCTAGAAAATCAACAGCCGTCTCCATGTCGCCTTCGCGAAAATATGACAACCTGAATCAAGCAAAGTCGATGAACGCCAACAAAGCGGCTAGCAAATCAACAGCCGACTCCAGGTCATCTTCACGTGGAGATGACAACCTGAGTCAAGCAAAGCCGTTGAACACCAATAAAGCGACTAGCAAATCAACAGCCGACTCCAAGTCGCCTTCGCGTGGATATGACAACCTTAGTCAAGCAAAGTCGATGAACGCCAACAAAGCGGCTAGCAAATTAACAGCCGACTCCAGGTCGTCTTCAAGTGGAGATGACAACCTGAGTCAAGCAAAACCGTTGAACAAGAACAAAGCAACTAGCAAATCAACAGCCGACTCCAAGTCGCCTTCGCGTGGATATGACAACCTTAGTCAAGCAATGTCGTTGAACACCAACAAAGCGACTAGCAAATCAACAGCCGACTCCAAGTCGCCCTTCGCGTGGAGATGACAACCTGAGTCAAGCAAAGTCGTTGAACACCAATAAAGCGACTAGCAAAACAACAGCCGACTCCAAGTGGCCTTTGCGTAAACATAACAATCTGGGTCAAGCCCATGTCGTTGAACACCAATAAAGCGACTAGCAAATCATTAGCCGACTCCAGGTCGTCTTCACGTGGAAATGACAACCTGAGTCAAGCAAAGCCGTTGAACACCAACAAAGTGACTAGCAAATCAACAGCCGACTCCAGGTCGTCTTCACATGGAGATGACAATCTGAGTCAAGCAAAGCCGTTGAACACCAACAAAGCCACTAGCAAATCAACAGCCGACTCCAAGTCGTCCTTCGCGTGGAGATGACAACCTGAGTCAAGCAAAGTCGTTGAACACCAATAAAGCGACTAGCAAATCAACAGCCGACTCCAGGTCGTCTTCGCGAGGACATGACAACCTGAGTCAAGAAAAGTCGTTGAACACCAATAAAGCGACTAGCTAATCAACAGCCGACTCCAGGTCGTCTTCACGTGGAGATGACAACCTGAGTCAAGCAAAGTCGTTGAACACCAATAAAGCGACTAGCAAAACAACAGCCGACTCCAAGTGGCCTTTGCGTAAACATAACAATCTGGGTCAAGCCCATGTCGTTGAACACCAATAAAGCGACTAGCAAATCATTAGCCGACTCCAGGTCGTCTTCACGTGGAAATGACAACCTGAGTCAAGCAAAGCCGTTTAACACCAACAAAGTGACTAGCAAATCAACAGCCGACTCCAGGTCGTCTTCACGTGGAGATGACAATCTGAGCCAAGCAAAGCCGTTGAACACCAATAAAGCGACTAGCAAATCAACAGCCGACTACAGGTCGTCTTCGCGTGGAGATGACAACCTGAGTCAAGCAAAGCCGTTGAACACCAACAAAGCGACTTGCAAATCAACAGCCGACTCCAAGTCGCCTTTTCGTAAACATGACAACCTGAGTCAAGCAAAGCCGTTGAACACGAACAAAGCGACTAGCTAATCAACAGCCGACTCCAAGTCGCCCTTCGCGTGGACATGACAACCTGAGTAAAAGCAAAGTTTTTGAATACCAACAAAGCGACTAGCTAATCAACAGCCGACTCCAAGTCGCCATTCGCGTGGAGATGACAACCTGAGTCAAGCAAAGTCGTTGAACACCAATAAGGCGACTAGCAAATCAACAGCCTACTCCAGGTCGTCTTCACGTGGAGATGACAACCTGAGTCAAGCAAAGCCGTTGAACACCAATAAAGCGACTAGCTAATCAACAGCCGACTCCAGGTCGTCTTCACGTGGAGATGACAACCTGAGTCAAGCAAAGCCGTTGAACACCAACAAAGAGACTAGCAAATCAACAGCCGACTCCAAGTCGCCCTTCGCGTGGAGATGACAACCTCAGTCAAGCAAAGTCGTTGAACACCAATAAAGCGACTAGCAAATCAACAGCCGACTCCAGGTCGTCTTCGCGAGGACATGACAACCTGAGTCAAGCAAAGTCGTTGAACACCAACAAAGCGACTAGCAAATCAACAGCCGACTCCAAGTCGCCCTTCGCGTGGACATGACAACCTGAATCAAGCAAAGCCGTTGAACACCAACAAAGCGACTTGCAAATCAACAGCCGACTCCAAGTCGCCTTCGCGTGGATATGACAACCTTAGTCAAGCAATGTCGTTGAACACCAACAAAGCGACTAGCAAATCAACAGCCGACTCCAAGTCGCCCTTCGCGTGGAGATGACAACCTGAGTCAAGCAAAGTCGTTGAACACCAATAAAGCGACTAGCAAAACAACAGCCGACTCCAAGTGGCCTTTGCGTAAACATAACAATCTGGGTCAAGCCCATGTCGTTGAACACCAATAAAGCGACTAGCAAATCATTAGCCGACTCCAGGTCGTCTTCACGTGGAAATGACAACCTGAGTCAAGCAAAGCCGTTGAACACCAACAAAGTGACTAGCAAATCAACAGCCGACTCCAGGTCGTCTTCACATGGAGATGACAATCTGAGTCAAGCAAAGCCGTTGAACACCAACAAAGCCACTAGCAAATCAACAGCCGACTCCAAGTCGTCCTTCGCGTGGAGATGACAACCTGAGTCAAGCAAAGTCGTTGAACACCAATAAAGCGACTAGCAAATCAACAGCCGACTCCAGGTCGTCTTCGCGAGGACATGACAACCTGAGTCAAGCAAAGCCTTTGAACACGAACAAAGCGACTAGCTAATCAACAGCCGACTCCAAGTCGCCCTTCGCGTGGACATGACAACCTGAGTAAAAGCAAAGTTTTTGAATACCAACAAAGCGACTTGCAAATCAACAGCCGACTCCAAGTCGCCCTTCGCGTGGAGATGACAACCTGAGTCAAGCAAAGTCGTTGAACACCAATAAAGCGACTAGCAAATCAACAGCCGACTCCAGGTCGTCTTCGCGAGGACATGACAACCTGAGTCAAGCAAAGCCGTTGAACACCAACAAAGCGACTAGCAAATCAACAGCCGACTCCAAGTCGCCCTTCGCGTGGACATGACAACCTGAGTCAAGCAAAGTCGTTGAACACCAACAAAGCGGCTAGAAAATCAACAGCCGTCTCCATGTCGCCTTCACGTGGAGATGACAACCTGAGTCAAGCAAAGCCGTTGAACAAGAACAAAGCGACTAGCAAATCAACAGCCGACTCCAGGTCGTCTTCACGTGGAGATGACAACCTGAGTCAAGCAAAGCAGTTGAACACCAACAAAGAGACAAGCAAATCAACAGCCGACTCCAAGTCGCCCTTCGCGTGGACATGACAACCTGAGTCAAGCAAAGTCGTTGAACACCAATAAAGCGACTAGCAAATCAACAGCCGACTCCAGGTCGTCTTCACGTGGAGATGACAACCTGAGTCAAGCAAAGCCGTTGAACACCAACAAAGCGACTAGCAAATCAACAGCCGACTCCAAGTCGCCCTTCGCGTGGACATGACAACCTGAATCAAGCAAAGCCGTTGAACACCAACAAAGCGACTTGCAAATCAACAGCCGACTCCAAGTCGCCTTTGCGTAAACATGACAACCTGAGTCAAGCAAAGCCTTTGAACACGAACAAAGCGACTAGCTAATCAACAGCCGACTCCAAGTCGCCCTTCGCGTGGACATGACAACCTGAGTAAAAGCAAAGTTTTTGAATACCAACAAAGCGACTTGCAAATCAACAGCCGACTCCAAGTCGCCCTTCGCGTGGAGATGACAACCTGAGTCAAGCAAAGTCGTTGAACACCAATAAAGCGACTAGCAAATCAACAGCCGACTCCAGGTCGTCTTCGCGAGGACATGACAACCTGAGTCAAGCAAAGCCGTTGAACACCAATAAAGCGACTAGCAAATCAACAGCCGACTCCAGGTCGTCTTCGCGAGGACATGACAACCTGAGTCAAGCAAAGCCGTTGAACACCAACAAAGCGACTAGCAAATCAACAGCCGACTCCAAGTCGCCCTTCGCGTGGACATGACAACCTGAGTCAAGCAAAGTCGTTGAACACCAACAAAGCGGCTAGAAAATCAACAGCCGTCTCCATGTCGCCTTCACGTGGAGATGACAACCTGAGTCAAGCAAAGCCGTTGAACAAGAACAAAGCGACTAGCAAATCAACAGCCGACTCCAGGTCGTCTTCACGTGGAGATGACAACCTGAGTCAAGCAAAGCCGTTGAACACCAACAAAGAGACTAGCAAATCAACAGCCGACTCCAAGTCGCCCTTCGCGTGGACATGACAACCTGAGTCAAGCAAAGTCGTTGAACCCAATAAAGCGACTAGCAAATCAACAGCCGACTCCAGGTCGTCTTCACGTGGAGATGACAACCTGAGTCAAGCAAAGCCGTTGAACACCAACAAAGCGACTAGCAAATCAACAGCCGACTCCAAGTCGCCCTTCGCGTGGACATGACAACCTGAATCAAGCAAAGCCGTTGAACACCAACAAAGCGACTTGCAAATCAACAGCCGACTCCAAGTCGCCTTTGCGTAAACATGACAACCTGAGTCAAGCAAAGCCTTTGAACACGAACAAAGCGACTAGCTAATCAACAGCCGACTCCAAGTCGCCCTTCGCGTGGACATGACAACCTGAGTAAAAGCAAAGTTTTTGAATACCAACAAAGCGACTTGCAAATCAACAGCCGACTCCAAGTCGCCCTTCGCGTGGAGATGACAACCTGAGTCAAGCAAAGTCGTTGAACACCAATAAAGCGACTAGCAAATCAACAGCCGACTCCAGGTCGTCTTCGCGAGGACATGACAACCTGAGTCAAGCAAAGCCGTTGAACACCAACAAAGCGACTAGCAAATCAACAGCCGACTCCAAGTCGCCCTTCGCGTGGACATGACAACCTGAGTCAAGCAAAGTGGTTGAACACCAACAAAGCGGCTAGAAAATCAACAGCCGTCTCCATGTCGCCTTCACGTGGAGATGACAACCTGAGTCAAGCAAAGCCGTTGAACAAGAACAAAGCGACTAGCAAATCAACAGCCGACTCCAAGTCGTCTTTGCGTAAACATGACAACCTGAGTCAAGCAAAGTCGTTGAACACCAATAAAGCGCCTAGCAAATCAACAGCCGACTCCAGGTCGTCTTCACGTGGAGATGACAACCTGAGTCAAGCAAAGCCGTTGAACACCAACAAAGCGACTAGCAAATCAACAGCCGACTCCAAGTCGCCCTTCGCGTGGACATGACAACCTGAGTCAAGCAAAGCCGTTGAACACCAACAAAGCGACTTGCAAATCAACAGCCGACTCCAAGTCGCCTTTGCGTAAACATGACAACCTGAGTCAAGCAAAGCCTTTGAACACGAACAAAGCGACTAGCTAATCAACAGCCGACTCCAAGTCGCCCTTCGCGTGGACATGACAACCTGAGTAAAAGCAAAGTTTTTGAATACCAACAAAGCGACTTGCTAATCAACAGCCGACTCCAAGTCGCCCTTCGCGTGGAGATGACATCCTGAGTCAAGCAAAGTCGTTGAACACCAATAAAGCGACTAGCAAATCAACAGCCGACTCCAGGTCGTCTTCGCGAGGACATGACAACCTGAGTCAAGCAAAGCCGTTGAACACCAACAAAGCGACTTGCAAATCAACAGCCGACTCCAAGTCGCCCTTCGCGTGAACATGACAACCTGAGTCAAGCAAAGTCGTTGAACACCAACAAAGCGGCTGGAAAATCAACAGCCGTCTCCATGTCGCCTTCACGTGGAGATGACAACCTGAGTCAAGCAAAGCCGTTGAACAAGAACAAAGCGACTAGCAAATCAACAGCCGACTCCAAGTCGCCTTCGCGTGGATATGACAACCTTAGTCAAGCAATGTCGTTGAACACCAACAAAGCGACTAGCAAATCAACAGCCGACTCCAAGTCACCTTCGCGTGGATATGACAACCTAAGTCAAGCAATGTCGTTGAACACCAATAGAGCGACTAGCAAATCAACAGCCGACTCCAAGTCGTCTTTGCGTAAACATGACAACCTGAGTCAAGCAAAGTCGTTGAACACCAATAAAGCGACTAGCAAATCAACAGCCTACTCCAGGTCGTCTTCACGTGGAGATGACAAACTGAGCCAAGCAAAGCCGTTGAACACCAATAAAGCGACTAGCAAATCAACAGCCGACTCCAGGTCGTCTTCACGTGGAGATGACAACCTGAGCCAAGCAAAGCCGTTGAACACCAATAAAGCGACTAGCAAATCAACAGCCGACTCCAGGTCGTCTTCACGTGGAGATGACAACCTGAGTCAAGCAAATCCGTTGAACACCAACAAAGCGACTAGCAAATCAACAGCCGACTCCAAGTCGTCTTCGCGTGGAGATGACAACCTGAGTCAAGCAAAGCCGTTGAACACCAACAAAGCGACTTGCAAATCAACAGCCGACTCCAAGTCGTCTTTGCGTAAACATGACAACCTGAGTCAAGCAAAGTCGTTGAACACCAATAAAGCGACTAGCACATCAACAGCCGACTCCAAGTCGCCTTTGCGTAAACATGACGACCTGAGTCAAGCAAAGTCGTTGAACACCAATAAAGCGACTAGCAAATCAACAGCCTACTCCAGGTCGTCTTCACGTGGAGATGACAACCTGAGCCAAGCAAAGCCGTTGAACACCAATAAAGCGACTAGCAAATCAACAGCCGACTCCAGGTCGTCATCACGTAGACATGACAACCTGAGTCAATCAAAGTCGTTGAACACCAATAAAGCGACTAGCAAATCAATAGCCGACTCCAGGTCGTCTTCGCGTGGAGATGACAACCTGAGTCAAGCAAAGCCGTTGAACACCAACAAAGCGACTTGCAAATCAACAGCCGACTCCAAGTCGTCTTTGCGTAAACATGACAACCTGAGTCAAGCAAAGTCGTTGAACACCAATAAAGCGACTAGCACATCAACAGCCGACTCCAAGTCGCCTTTGCGTATACATGACAACCTGAGTCAAGCAAAGTCGTTGAACACCAATAAAGCGACTAGCAAATCAACAGCCGACTCCAGGTCGTCTTCACGTGGAGATGACAACCTGAGTCAAGCAAAGCCGTTGAACACAAACAAAGCGACTAGCAAATCAACAGCCGACTCCAAGTCGCCTTGGCGTGGAGATGACCACCTGAGTCAAGCAAAGCCGTTGAACACTAACAAAGCGACTTGCAAATCAACAGCCGACTCCAAGTCGCCTTGGCGTGGAGATGACAACCTGAGTGAAGCAAACCCGTTGAACACCAACAAAGCGACTAGCAAATCAACAGCCGACTCCAAGTCGCCTTTGCGTAAACATGACAACCTGAGTCAAGCAAAGTCGTTGAACACCAAAAAAGCGACAAGCAAATCAACAGCCGACTCCAAGTCGCCTTCGCGTGGATATGACAACCTTAGTCAAGCAAAGCCGTTGAACACCAACAAAGCGACTAGCAAATCAACAGCCGACTCCAAGTCGCCTCTGCGTAAACATGACAACCTGAGTCAAGCAAAGTCGTTGAACACCAACAAAGCGACTAGCAAATCAACAGCCGACTCCAGGTCGTCTTCACGTGGAGATGACAACCTGAGTCAAGCAAAGCCGTTGAACACAAACAAAGCGACTAGCAAATCAACAGCCGACTCCAAGTCGCCCTTCGCGTGGACATGACAACCTGAGTCAAGCAAAGTCGTTGAACACCAATAAAGCGACTAGCAAATCAACAGCCGACTCCAGGTCGTCTTCGCGTGGAGATGACAACCTGAGTCAAGCAAAGCCGTTGAACACCAACAAAGCGACTTGCAAATCAACAGCCGACTCCAAGTCGCCCTTCGCGTGGACATGACAACCTGAGTCAAGAAAAGTCGTTGAACACCAATAAAGCGACTAGCAAATCAACAGCCGACTCCAGGTCGTCTTCACGTGGAGATGACAACCTGAGTCAAGCAAAGCCGTTGAACACCAACAAAGCGAATAGCAAATCAAAAGCCGACTCCAAGTCTCCTTGGCGTGGAGATGACAACCCGAGTGAAGCAAAGCCGTTGAACACCAAAAAAGCGACTAGCAAATCAACAGCCGACTCCAGGTCGTCATCACGTGGAGATGACAACCTGAGTCAAGCAAAGCCGTTGAACACGAATAAAGCGACTAGCACATCAACAGCCGACTCCAAGCCGCCTTGGCGTGGATATGACAACCTGAGTCAAGCAAAGCCGTTGAACACCAACAAAGCGACTTGCAAATCAACAGCCGACTCCAAGTCGTCTTTGCGTAAACATGACAACCTGAGTCAAGCAAAGTCGTTGAACACCAATAAAGCGACTAGCACATCAACAGCCGACTCCAAGTCGCCTTTGCGTAAACATGACAACCTGAGTCAAGCAAAGTCGTTGAACACCAATAAAGCGACTAGCAAATCAACAGCCGACTCCAGGTCGTCTTCACGTGGAGATGACAACCTGAGTCAAGCAAAGCCGTTGAACACCAACAAAGCGACTAGCAAATCAACAGCCGACTCCAGGTCGTCTTCACGTGGAGATGACATCCTGAGTGAAGCAAAGCCGTTGAACACCAACAAAGCGACTAGCAAATCAACAGTCGACTCCAAGTCGTCTTTGCGTAAACATGACAACCTGAGTCAAGCAAAGTCGTTGAACACCAACAAAGCGACTAGCAAATCAACAGCCGACTCGAAGTCGCCCTTCGCGTGGACATGACAACCTGAGTCTAGCAATGTCGTTGAACACCAACAAAGCGACTAGCAAATCAACAGCCGACTCCAAGTCGCCCTTCGCGTAAACATGACAACCTGAATCAAGCAAAGCCGTTGAACACCAACAAAGCGACTTGCAAATCAACAGCCGACTCCAAGTCGCCTTTGCGTAAACATGACAACCTGAGTCAAGCAAAGCCTTTGAACACGAACAAAGCGACTAGCTAATCAACAGCCGACTCCAAGTCGCCCTTCGCGTGGACATGACAACCTGAGTAAAAGCAAAGTTTTTGAATACCAACAAAGCGACTTGCAAATCAACAGCCGACACCAAGTCGCCCTTCGCGTGGAGATGACAACCTGAGTCAAGCAAAGTCGTTGAACACCAATAAAGCGACTAGCAAATCAACAGCCGACTCCAGGTCGTCTTCGCGAGGACATGACAACCTGAGTCAAGCAAAGCCGTTGAACACCAACAAAGCGACTAGCAAATCAACAGCCGACTCCAAGTCGCCCTTCGCGTGGACATGACAACCTGAGTCAAGCAAAGTGGTTGAACACCAACAAAGCGGCTAGAAAATCAACAGCCGTCTCCATGTCGCCTTCACGTGGAGATGACAACCTGAGTCAAGCAAAGCCGTTGAACAAGAACAAAGCGACTAGCAAATCAACAGCCGACTCCAAGTCGTCTTTGCGTAAACATGACAACCTGAGTCAAGCAAAGTCGTTGAACACCAATAAAGCGCCTAGCAAATCAACAGCCGACTCCAGGTCGTCTTCACGTGGAGATGACAACCTGAGTCAAGCAAAGCCGTTGAACACCAACAAAGCGACTAGCAAATCAACAGCCGACTCCAAGTCGCCCTTCGCGTGGACATGACAACCTGAGTCAAGCAAAGCCGTTGAACACCAACAAAGCGACTTGCAAATCAACAGCCGACTCCAAGTCGCCTTTGCGTAAACATGACAACCTGAGTCAAGCAAAGCCTTTGAACACGAACAAAGCGACTAGCTAATCAACAGCCGACTCCAAGTCGCCCTTCGCGTGGACATGACAACCTGAGTAAAAGCAAAGTTTTTGAACACCAATAAAGCGACTAGCAAATCAACAGCCGACTCCAGGTCGTCTTCGCGAGGACATGACAACCTGAGTCAAGCAAAGCCGTTGAACACCAACAAAGCGACTTGCAAATCAACAGCCGACTCCAAGTCGCCCTTCGCGTGGAGATGACAACCTGAGTCAAGCAAAGTCGTTGAACACCAACAAAGCGGCTGGAAAATCAACAGCCGTCTCCATGTCGCCTTCACGTGGAGATGACAACCTGAGTCAAGCAAAGCCGTTGAACAAGAACAAAGCGACTAGCAAATCAACAGCCGACTCCAAGTCGCCTTCGCGTGGATATGACAACCTTAGTCAAGCAATGTCGTTGAACACCAACAAAGCGACTAGCAAATCAACAGCCGACTCCAAGTCACCTTCGCGTGGATATGACAACCTAAGTCAAGCATTGTCGTTGAACACCAATAGAGCGACTAGCAAATCAACAGCCGACTCCAAGTCGTCTTTGCGTAAACATGACAACCTGAGTCAAGCAAAGTCGTTGAACACCAATAAAGCGACTAGCAAATCAACAGCCTACTCCAGGTCGTCTTCACGTGGAGATGACAAACTGAGCCAAGCAAAGCCGTTGAACACCAATAAAGCGACTAGCAAATCAACAGCCGACTCCAGGTCGTCTTCACGTGGAGATGACAACCTGAGCCAAGCAAAGCCGTTGAACACCAATAAAGCGACTAGCAAATCAACAGCCGACTCCAGGTCGTCTTCACGTGGAGATGACAACCTGAGTCAAGCAAATCCGTTGAACACCAACAAAGCGACTAGCAAATCAACAGCCGACTCCAAGTCGTCTTCGCGTGGAGATGACAACCTGAGTCAAGCAAAGCCGTTGAACACCAACAAAGCGACTTGCAAATCAACAGCCGACTCCAAGTCGTCTTTGCGTAAACATGACAACCTGAGTCAAGCAAAGTCGTTGAACACCAATAAAGCGACTAGCACATCAACAGCCGACTCCAAGTCGCCTTTGCGTAAACATGACGACCTGAGTCAAGCAAAGTCGTTGAACACCAATAAAGCGACTAGCAAATCAACAGCCTACTCCAGGTCGTCTTCACGTGGAGATGACAACCTGAGCCAAGCAAAGCCGTTGAACACCAATAAAGCGACTAGCAAATCAACAGCCGACTCCAGGTCGTCATCACGTGGACATGACAACCTGAGTCAAGCAAAGTCGTTGAACACCAATAAAGCGACTAGCAAATCAATAGCCGACTCCAGGTCGTCTTCGCGTGGAGATGACAACCTGAGTCAAGCAAAGCCGTTGAACACCAACAAAGCGACTTGCAAATCAACAGCCGACTCCAAGTCGTCTTTGCGTAAACATGACAACCTGAGTCAAGCAAAGTCGTTGAACACCAATAAAGCGACTAGCACATCAACAGCCGACTCCAAGTCGCCTTTGCCTATACATGACAACCTGAGTCAAGCAAAGTCGTTGAACACCAATAAAGCGACTAGCAAATCAACAGCCGACTCCAGGTCGTCTTCACGTGGAGATGACAACCTGAGTCAAGCAAAGCCGTTGAACACCAACAAAGCGACTAGCAAATCAACAGCCGACTCCAGGTCGTCTTCACGTGGAGATGACATCCTTAGTGAAGCAAAGCCGTTGAACACCAACAAAGCGACTAGCAAATCAACAGTCGACTCCAAGTCGTCTTTGCGTAAACATGACAACCTGAGTCAAGCAAAGTCGTTGAACACCAACAAAGCGACTTGCAAATCAACAGCCGACTCCAAGTCTCCCTTCGCGTGGACATGACAACCTGAGTCAAGCAAAGTCGTTGAACACCAACAAAGCGACTAGCAAATCAACAGCCGACTCCAGGTCGTCTTCACGTGGAGATGACAACCTGAGTCAAGCAAAGCCGTTGAAGACCAACAAAGCGACTAGCAAATCAACAGCCGACTCCAAGTCGCCCTTGGCGTGGACATTACAAGCTGAGTCAAGCAAAGTCGTTGAACACCAACAAAGCGGCTAGAAAATCAACAGCCGTCTCCATGTCGCCTTCGCGAAAATATGACAACCTGAATCAAGCAAAGTCGATGAACGCCAACAAAGCGGCTAGCAAATCAACAGCCGACTCCAGGTCGTCTTCACGTGGAGATGACAACCTGAGTCAAGCAAAGCCGTTGAACACAAACAAAGCGACTAGCAAATCAACAGCCGACTCCAAGTCGCCTTGGCGTGGAGATGACCACCTGAGTCAAGCAAAGCCGTTGAACACTAACAAAGCGACTTGCAAATCAACAGCCGACTCCAAGTCGCCTTGGCGTGGAGATGACAACCTGAGTGAAGCAAACCCGTTGAACACCAACAAAGCGACTAGCAAATCAACAGCCGACTCCAAGTCGCCTTTGCGTAAACATGACAACCTGAGTCAAGCAAAGTCGTTGAACACCAAAAAAGCGACTAGCAAATC
>JAILYF010000275.1:0-80812 GCA_025491095.1 Brachionus asplanchnoidis
TGCCTCTAAAAAAACAAAATTTAAATTCAAAGTCTTTACTGCCTTTAAAATAACAAAATTTAAATTCAAAGTTTGATTGTTGCCTTTAAAAAAAACAAATTTAAATTCAAAGTCTTGACTTGCCTTTAAAAAAACAAAATTTAAATTCAAAGTCTTGACTTGCCTTTAAAAAAAAACAAAATTTAAGTCAAATTCCTGAATTGCCTTCAAAATAACACAAAATTTAAAGTAAAGTCTTGACTTGCCTTTAAAATAACAAAATTTAAATTCAAAGTCTTGACTTGCCTTTAAAAAAAACAAAATTTAAATTCAAGTCTTGACTTGCCTTTAAAATAAACAAATATAAAGTCAAAGTCCTGACTTTACTTCAAAAAAAACAAAAATTTAAATTCAAAGTGCTGACTTTACTTCAAAAAAAAACAAAATTTAAATTCAAAGTCTTGACTTTGCCTCTTAAAAAAACAAAATTTAGTCAAAGTCCTTACTTGACTTCAAATAAACAAAATTAAAGTCAAATTCTTTACTTGACTTTAAATAAACAAAATTTAAAGTCAAAGTCCTGACTTGACTTCAAAAAAACAAAATTTAAATTCAAGTGCTGACTTGACTTCAAAATAACACAAAATTTAAATTCAAAGTCTTGACTTGCCTTTAAAAAAAACAAAATTTAAGTCAAATTCCTGAATTGCCTTCAAATACCAATTTAAAGTAAAAGTCCTGACTTGACTTCAATAAACAAAATTTTAGTCAAAATCCTAACTTGACTTTAAAAAACAACAAAATTTAAGTTAAAGTCTTGACTTGACTCAAAAAAACAAAATTTAAATTCAAAGTCTTACTTGCCTTTAAATAAACACAAATTTAATTCAAGTCTTGACTTGCCTTTAAAAAAACAAAATTCAAATTCAAGTGTTGACTTGCCTTAAAAAAACAAAATTTAAGTCAAATTCCTGAATTGCCTTCAAAATAACACAAATATAAAAGTTCAAAGTCCTGACTTTACTTCAAAAAAAAACAATTTAAATTCAAAGTGCTGATTTACTTCAAAAAAAAAACAAATTTCAATTCAAAGTTCTGACTTGCCTCTAAAAAAAACAAAATTCAAGTCAAAGTCCTTACTTGACTTCAAAATACAAAATTTAAAGTCAATCTTTACTTGACTTTAAAATAAACAAAATTTAAAGTCAAAGTCTTTACTTGACTTTAAATAAACAAAATTTAAATTCAAAGCGCTGACTTTACTTCAAAAAAAAAAACAAAATTTAAAGTCAAAGTCCTGACTTGACTCAAAAAAACAAAATTTAAATTCAAAGTGCTGACTTGACTTCAAAATAAACAAAATTTAAATTCAAAGTCTTGACTTGCCTTTAAAAAAAACAAAATTTAAGTCAAATTCCTGAATTGCCTTCAAAATAAAAAAATTTAAGTAAAAGTCCTGACTTGACTTCAAAATAAACAAAATTTCAGTCAAATCCTAACTTGACTTTAAAAAAAACAAAATTTAAGTAAAGTCTTGACTTGACTTCGAAATAAACAAAATTTAATTCAAAGTCTTTTACTTGCCTTTAAAATAAACAAAATTTAATTCAAAGTCTTGACTTGCCTTTAAAAAAACAAAATTAAATTCAAAGTATCTTGACTTGCCTTTAAAAAAACAAAATTTAAGTTAAGTCTTGACTTGACTTCGAAATAACAAAATTTAAATTCAAAGTCTTTACTTGCCTTTAAAATACAAAATTTAAATTCAAAGTCTTGACTTGCCTTTAAAAAAACAAAATTTAATTCAAAGTCTAGACTTGCCTTAAAAAAAAAACAAAAATTTAAGTCAAATTCCTGAATTGCCTTCAAATAAACAAAATTTTACAATTCAAAGTCTTGACTGCCTCAAAATAAACAATTTAAAGTCAAAGTTCCTGACTTGACTTCAAAAAAAACAAAATTTAAATTCAAAGTGCTGACTTGCCTTCAAAATAAACAAAATTTAAGTTAATGTCTTGACTTGACTTCAAATAAACAAAATTTAAATTCAAAGTGCTGACTTAACTTCAAAAAAAAACAAAATTAAATTCAAAGTCTTGACCTGCCTCTAAAAAAACAAAATTTAAGTCAAGTCCTGACTTGACTTCAAAATAAACAAAATTTAAATTTAAAGTCCTTACTTGACTTCAAAATAATCAAAATTTAAAATTAAAATCCTAACTTGACTTTAAAAAAACAAATATTAAGTTAAAGTCTTGACTTGACTTCAAATAAACAATTTAAATTCAAAGTAATTACTTGCCTTTAAAATAAACAAAATTTAATTCAAAGTCTTGACTTGCCTTTAAAAAAACAAAATTAAGTCAAATTCCTGAATTGCCTCAAAATAAACAAAATTAAAGTAAATCCTGACTGACTTCAAAATAAACAAATTTAGTCAAAATCCTAACTTGACTTGTTAAAAAAACACAAAATTTAAGTTAAGTCTTGACTTGACTTCAATAAACAAAATTTAAATTCAAAGTCTTACTTACATTTAAAATAAACAAAATTTAATTCATAGTCTGACTTGCCTTTAAAAAAAAACAAATTTAAATTCAAAGTCTTGACTGTCCTTTAAAAAAAACAAAATTTAAATTCAAAGTGCTGACTTACTTCAAAAAAAAACAAAATTTAAATTCAAGTTTTGACTTGCCTCTAACAAAAACAAATTTAAGTCAAGTCCTCACTTGACTTCAAAATAAACAAAATTTAAATTCAAAGTCTTGACTTGCCTCTAAAAAAAAACAAATTTAAGTCAAGTCCTTACTTGACTTCAAATAAACAAAATTTAAAGTCAAAGTCTTTACTTGACTTTAAAATAACAAAATTTAAAGTCAAAGTCTTTACTTGCCTTTAAAAAAACAAATTTAAATTCAAAGTCTTGACTTGCCTTTAAAAAAAACAAATTAAGTCACATTCCTGAATTGCCTTCAAAATAAACCAAATTTAAAGTAAAAGTCCTGACTTGACTTCAAAATAAACAAAATTTTAGTCAAAATCCTAACTTGACTTTAAAAAAAACAAATTTAGTTAAAGTCTGACTGACTTCAAAATAAACAAAATTTAAATTCAAAGTCTTTACTTGCCTTTAAAATAAACAAAATTTAAATTCAAAGTCTTTACTTGCCTTTAAAATAAACAAAATTTAAATTCAAGTCTTGACTTGCCTTTAAAAAAACAAAATTTAAGTCAAATTCCTGAATTGCCTTCAAATAAACAAAATTTAAAGTAAAAGTCCTGACTTGACTTCAAATAACAAAATTTTAGTCAAAATCCTAACTTGACTTTAAAAAAAACAAAATTTAAGTTAAAGTCTTGACTTGACTTCAAAATAACAAAATTTAAATTCAAGTCTACTTGCCTTTAAATAAACAAATTTAAATTCAAAGTCTTGACTTGCCTTTAAAAAAACAAAAAAACAAATTTAAATTCAAAGTCTTGACTTGCCTTTAAAAAAAACAAAATTAAGTCAAATTCCTGATTGCCTTCAAAATAAACAAAATTAAAGTCAATCCCCTGCTTTACTTCAAAAAAAAAAAATTTAAATTCAAAGTGCTGACTTTACTTCAAAAAAAAACAAAATTTAAATTCAAAGTCTTGACTTGCCTCTAAAAAAAACAAAATTTAAGTCAAAGTCCTTACTTGACTTCAAAATAAACAAAATTTAAAGACAAAGTCTTACTTGACTTTAAAATAAACAAAATTTAATTCATAGTCTTGACTTGCCTTTAAAAAAAACAAAATTTAAATTCAAAGTCTTGACTGTCCTTTAAAAAAAAAAAATTTAAATTCAAAGTGCTGACTTTACTTCAAAAAAACAAAATTTAAATTCAGTTTGACTTGCCTCTAAAAAAAACAAAATTTAAGTCAAAGTCCTCACTTGACTTCAAAATAAACAAAATTTAATTCAAAGTCTGACTTGCCTCTAAAAAAAACAAAATTTAAGTCAAATCCTTACTTGACTTCAAAATAACAAAAATTTAAAGTCAAAGTCTTTACTTGACTTAAAATAAACAAAATTTAAAGTCAAAGTCTTTACTTGCCTTTAAAATAAACAAATTTAAATTCAAAGTCTTGCCTTGCCTTTAAAAAAACAAAATTTAAGTCATTCCTGAATTGCCTTCAAAATAAACAAAATTTAAAGTAAAAGTCCTGACTTGACTTCAAAATAAACAAATTTTAGTCAAATCCTAACTTGCTTTAAAAAACAAAATTTAAGTTAAAGTCTTGACTTGACTTCAAAATAAACAAATTTAAATTCAAAGTCTTTACTTGCCTTTAAAATAACAAATTTAAATTCAAAGTCTTTACTTGCCTTTTAAAATAAACAAATTTAAATTCAAAGTCTTGACTTGCCTTTAAAAAAAACAAAATTTAAGTCAAATTCCTGAATTGCCTTCAAATAACAAAATTTAAAGTAAAGTCCTGACTTGACTTCAAAATAAACAAATTTTAGTCAAAATCCCTAACTTGACTTTAAAAAAAAACAAAATTTAAGTTAAAGTCTTGACTTACTCAAAATAAACAAAATTTAAATTCAAAGTCTTTACTTGCCTTTAAATAACAAAATTTAAATTCAAAGTCTTGACTTGCCTTTAAAAAACACAAATTTAAATTCAAGTCTTGACTTGCCTTAAAAAAACAAAATTTAAGTCAATTCCTGAATTGCCTTCAAAAACAAAATTTAAAGTCAAGTCCTGACTTTACTTCAAAAAAAAAAAATTTAATTCAAAGTGCTGACTTTACTTCAAAAAAAAACAAATTTAAATTCAAGTCTTGACTTGCCTCTAAAAAAAACAAATTTAAGTCAAGTCCTTACTGACTTCAAAATAAACAAAATTAAAGACAAAGTCTTTACTTGACTTTAAAATAAACAAAATTTAAAGTCAAAGTCTTTACTTGACTTTAAATAAACAAAATTTAAATTCAAAGCGCTGACTTTACTTCAAAAAAAAACAAAATTTTAATCAAATCCTGACTTCCTTCAAAATAACAAAATTTTAGTCAAAATCCTAACTTGACTTCAAAAAAAAACAAAATTAAGTTATGTCTGACTTGACTTCAAAATAAACAAATTTAAATTCAAAGTCTTGACTTGCCTTTAAAAAAAAACAAATTTAATTCAAAGTCTGGACTTGCCTTCAAAATAAACAAATTTAAAGTCAAGTCCTGACTTGACTTCAAAAAAACAAAATATTAATCAAAATCCTAAATTGACTTCAAATAAACAATATTAAGTTAAAGTCTTGACTTGACTTCAAAATAAACAAAATTTAAATTCAAAGTCTTTACTTGCTTTAAAAAAAACAAAATTTAAGTCAAATTCCTGAATTGCCTTCAAAATAAACAAAATTTAAAGTAAAGTCCTGACTTGACTTCAAATAACAAAATTTTAGTCAAATCCTAACTTGACTTTAAAAAAAACAAAATTTAAGTTAAAGTCTTGACTTGACTTCAAAATAACAAAATTTAATCAAAGTCTTTACTTGCCTTTAAAATAAACAAAATTTAAATTCAAAGTCTTGACTTGCCTTTAAAAAAACAAATTTAAATTCAAAGTCTTGACTTGCCTTTAAAAAACAAAATTTAAGTCAAATTCCTGAATTGCCTTCAAAAAAACAAAATTTAAAGTAAAAGTCCTGACTTGACTTCAAATAAACAAATTTAGTCAAAATCCTAACTGACTTTAAAAAAACAAAATTTAAGTTAAAGTCTTAACTTGACTTCAAAATAACAAAATTTAAATTCAAAGTCTTTACTTGCCTTTAAAATAAACAAAATTTAAATTCAAAGTCTTGACTTGCCTTTAAAAAACAAAATTTAAATTCAAAGTATTGACGTTGCCTTTAAAAAACAAATTTAAGTCAAATTCCTGAATTGCCTTCAAAATAAACAAAATTTAAGTCAAAGTCCTGACTTTACTTCAAAAAAAACAAAATTAAAATTAAAGCGCTGACTTGACTTCAAAAAAACAAAATTTAAGTAAAAGTCCTGACTTGACTTCAAATAAATAAATTTAAATTAAAAGCGCTGACTTGGCTTCAAAATAAACGAAATTTTAGTCAAATCCTAACTTGACTTCAAAAAAACATATTTAAGTTAAAGTCTTGACTTAACTTCAAAATCAAAATTTAAATTCAAATTCCTGAATTGCCTTCAAAATAAACAAAATTTAAAGTCAAAGTCTTGACTTGCCTTTAAAAAAAACAAAATTTAAATTCAAAGTCTGACTTGCCTTTAAAAAAACAAAATTTAAGTCAAATTCCTGAATTGCCTTCAAAATAAACAAAATTTAAAGTAAAAGTCCTGACTTGACTTCAAAATAAACAAAATTTAGTCAAAATCCTAACTTGACTTTAAAAAAAAACAAAATTTAAGTTAAAGTCTTAACTTGACTTCAAAATAAACAAAATTTAAATTCAAGTCTTTACTTGCCTTTAAAATAAACAAATTTAAATTCAAAGTCTGACTTGCCTTTAAAAAACAAATTTAAATTCAAAGTATGACTTGCCTTTAAAAAAAACAAAATTTAAGTCAAATTCCTGAATTGCCTTCAAAATAAACAAAATTTAAAGTCAAAGTCCTGACTTTACTTCAAAAAAAAACAAAATTAAAATTAAAGCGCTGACTTGACTTCAAAAAAACAAAATTTAAGTAAAAGTCCCGACTTGACTTCAAATAAATAAAATTTAAATTAAAGCGCTGACTTGGCTTCAAAATAAACGAAATTTTAGTCAAAATCCTAACTTGACTTCAAAAAAAACATATTTAGTTAAAGTCTTGACTTACTTCAAAATAAACAAAATTTAAATTCAAATTCCTGAATTGCCTTCAAAATAAACAAAATTTAAAGTCAAAGTCCTGACTTGACTTCAAAAAAAGCAAATTTAAATTCAAAGTGCTGACTTAACTTCAAAAAAACAAAATTTAAATTCAAAGTCCTGACTTGATTTCAAATAAACAAATTTAAAGTCAAAGTCCTGACTTGACTTCAAAAAAAACAAAATATAATCAAATCCTAAATTGACTTCAAATAAAACAATATTTAAGTTAAAGTCTTGACTTGACTTCAAATAAACAAATTTAAATTCAAAGTCTTTACTTGCCTTTAAAAAAAAACAAAATTTAAGTCAAATTCCTGAATTGCCTTCAAAAAAACAAAATTTAAGTAAAAGTCCTGACTTGACTTCAAATAAACAAAATTTTAGTCAAAATCCTAACTTGACTTTAAAAAAAACAAAATTTAAGTTAAAGTCTTGACTTTCTTCAAATAACAAAATTTAAATTCAAGTCTTACTTGCCTTTAAAATAAACAAAATTTAAATTCAAAGTCTTGACTTGCCTTTAAAAAAAAACAAAATTTAATTCAAATCTTGACTTCCTTTAAAAAACACAAATTTAAGTCAATTCCTGAATTGCCTTCAAAATAAACAAATTTAAAGTAAAAGTCCTGACTTGACTTCAAATAAACAAAATTTAGTCAAAATCCTAACTTGACTTTAAAAAAACAAATTTAAGTTAAAGTCTTGACTTGACTTCAAAATAAACAAAATTTAAATTCAAAGTCTTTACTTGCCTTTAAAATAAACAAAATTTAAATTCAAAGTCTTGACTGCCTTTAAAAAAACAAAATTTAATTCAAAGTATTGACTTTGCCTTTAAAAAAAACAAAATTTAAGTCAAATTCCTGAATTGCCTTCAAATAAACAAAATTTAAAGTCAAAGTCCTGACTTTACTTCAAAAAAACAAAATTAAAATTAAAAGCGCTGACTTGACTTCAAAAAAAAAAATTTAAGTAAAAGTCCTGACTTGACTTCAAAATAATAAAATTTAAATTAAAAGCGCTGACTTGGCTTCAAAATAAACGAAATTTAGTCAAATCCTAACTTGACTTCAAAAAAAACAATATTTAAGTTAAAGTCTTGACTTAACTTCAAAATAACAAAATTTAAATTCAAATTCCTGAATTGCCTTCAAAATAAACAAATTTAAAGTCAAAGTCCTGACTTGACTTCAAAAAAGCAAAATTTAAATTCAAAGTGCTGACTTAACTTCAAAAAAAAAATTTAAATTCAAAGTCCTGACTTGATTTCAAAATAAACAAAATTTCAATTCAAAGTCCTTACTTGACTTCAAAATAAACAAATTTAAATTCAAAGTCCTTACTTGACTTCAAAATAAACAAAATTTAAAGTCAAAGTCTTTACTTGACTTTAAATAAACAAAATTTAAATTCAAAGCGCTGACTTTACTTCAAAAAAGACAAAATTTAAGTAAAAATACTAACTTGACTTCAAAAAAAACAAATTTAAATAAAAAGCGCTGACTTGACTTCAAATAACAAAATTTAAATTCAAAGTCTTTACTTGCCTTTAAAATAAACAAAATTTAAATTCAAAGTCTTGACTTGCCTTAAAAAAAACAAATTTAAATTCAAAGTCTGGACTTGCCTTCAAAATAAACAAAATTTAAAGTCAAAGTCCTGACTTGACTTCAAAAAAACAAATATTAATCAAATCCTAAATTGACTTCAAATAAAACAATATTTAAGTTAAAGTCTTGACTTGACTTCAAAATAAACAAAATTTAAATTCAAGTCTTTACTTGCCTTTAAAATAACAAAATTTAAATTCAAGTCTTTACTTGCCTTTAAAATAAACAAAATTTAATTCAAGTCTTGACTTGGCTTCAAAATAAACGAAATTTTAGTCAAATCCTAACTTGACTTCAAAAAAAACAATTTTAAGTTAAGTCTTGACTTAACTTCAAAATATAAAATTTAAATTAAAAGCGCTGACTTACTTCAAAAAAAAACAAAATTTAAGTAAAAGTCCTGACTTGACTTCAAAATAAATAAAATTTAAATTAAAGCGCTGACTTGGCTTCAAAATAAACGAAATTTTAGTCAAAATCCTAACTGACTTCAAAAAAAACAATTTAAGTTAAAGTCTTGACTTAACTTCAAATAAACAAAATTTAAATCAAATTCTGAATTGCCTTCAAATAAAAAAATTTAAAGTCAAAGTCCTGACTTGACTTCAAAAAAGCAAAATTTAAATTCAAAGTGCTGACTTAACTTCAAAAAAAACAAATTTAAATTCAAGTCCTGACTTGATTTCAAAATAACAAAATTTAAAGTCAAAGTCCTGACTTGACTTCAAAAAACAAATATTAATCAAAATCCTAAATTGACTTCAAATAAACAATATTTAAGTTAAGTCTTGACTTGACTTCAAATAAACAAATTAAATTCAAAGTCTTACTTGCCTTTAAAAAAAACAAATTTAAGTCAAATTCCTGAATTGCCTTCAAAATAAACAAAATTTAAAGTAAAAGTCCTGACTTGACTTCAAAATAAACAAAATTTTAGTCAAAATCCTAACTTGACTTTAAAAAAAACAAATTTAAGTTAAAGTCTTGACTTGACTTAAAATAAACAAAATTTAAATTCAAAGTCTTTACTTGCCTTTAAAATAAACAAATTTAAATTCAAGTCTTGACTTGCCTTTAAAAAAAACAAAATTTAAATTCAAAGTCTTGACTTGCCTTTAAAAAAAAACAAAATTTAAGTCAAATTCCTGAATTGCCTTCAAAATAACCAAAATTAAAGTAAAAGTCCTGACTTGACTTCAAAATAACAAAATTTAGTCAAAATCCTAACTTGACTTTAAAAAAACAAATTTAAGTTAAAGTCTTGACTTGACTTCAAAATAAACAAATTTAAATTCAAAGTCTTTACTTGCCTTTAAAATAAACAAAATTTAAATTCAAAGTCTTGACTTGCCTTTAAAAAAAACAAATTTAAATTCAAGTATTGACTTGCCTTTAAAAAAAACAAATTTAAGTCAAATTCCTGAATTGCCTTCAAAAATAAACAAAATTTAAAGTCAAAGTCCTGACTTTACTTCAAAAAAACAAATCAAAATTAAAAGCGCTGACTTGACTTCAAAAAAACAAAATTTAAGTAAAAGTCCTGACTTGACTTCAAATAAATAAATTTAAATTAAAAGCGCTGACTTGGCTTCAAATAACGAAATTTAGTCAAAATCCTAACTTGACTTCAAAAAAACAATATTTAAGTTAAGTCTTGACTTAACTTCAAAATAAACAAATTTTAAATTCAAATTCCTGAATTGCCTTCAAAATAAACAAAATTAAAGTCAAAGTCCTGACTTGACTTCAAAAAAGCAAATTTAAATTCAAAGTGCTGACTTAACTTCAAAAAAACAAAATTTAAATTCAAAGTCCTGACTTGATTTCAAAATAAACAAAATTTAAAGTCAAAGTCCTGACTTGACTTCAAAAAAACAAAATTTAATCAAAATCCTAAATTGACTTCAAATAAAACAATATTTAAGTTAAAGTCTTGACTTGACTTCAAAATAAACAAATTTAAATTCAAATCTTTACTTGCCTTTAAAAAAACAAATTTAAGTCAAATTCCTGAATTGCCTTCAAATAAACAAAATTTAAAGTAAAAGTCCTGACTTGACTTCAAATAAACAAAATTTTAGTCAAAATCCTACTTGACTTTAAAAAAAACAAATTTAAGTTAAAGTCTTGACTTGACTTAAAAATAAACAAAATTTAAATCAAGTCTTTACTTGCCTTTAAATAAACAAAATTTAAATTCAAAGTCTTGACTTGCCTTTAAAAAAAACAAAATTTAAATTCAAAGTCTTGACTTGCCTTTAAAAAAACAAAATTTAAGTCAAATTCCTGAATTGCCTTCAAAATAAACAAATTTAAAGTAAAAGTCCTGACTTGACTTCAAAATAACAAAATTTAGTCAAATCCTAACTTGACTTTAAAAAAAAACAAAATTTAAGTTAAAGTCTGACTTGACTTCAAAATAACAAAATTTAAATTCAAAGTCTTTACTGCCTTTAAAATAAAAAAATTTAAATTCAAAGTCTTGACTTGCCTTTAAAAAAACAAAATTAAATTCAAATTTGACTTGCCTTTAAAAAAACAAAATTTAAGTCAATTCCTGAATTGCCTCAAAATAAACAAAATTTAAAGTCAAAGTCCTGACTTTACTTCAAAAAAACAAAATTAAAATTAAAAGCGCTGACTTGACTTCAAAAAAACAAAATTAAGTAAAAGTCCTGACTTGACTTCAAATAATAAAATTTAAATTAAAAGCGCTGACTTGGCTTCAAAAAACGAAATTTTAGTCAAAATCCTAACTTGACTTCAAAAAAAAACAATATTTAAGTTAAGTCTTGACTTAACTTCAAAATAAACAAAATTTAAATTCAAATTCCTGAATTGCCTTCAAATAAACAAAATTTAAAGTCAAAGTCCTGACTTGACTTCAAAAAAAGCAAAATTTAAATTCAAGTGCTGACTTAACTTCAAAAAAACAAATTTAAATTCAAAGTCCTGACTTGATTTCAAAATAACAAAATTTCAATTCAAAGTCCTTACTGACTTCAAAAAACAAAATTTAAATTCAAAGTCCTTACTTGACTTCAAATAACAAAATTTAAAGTCAAAGTCTTTACTTGACTTTAAATAAACAAATTTAAATTCAAGCGCTGACTTTACTTCAAAAAAAAAGACAAAATTTAAGTAAAAATACTAACTGACTTCAAAAAAACAAATTTAAATAAAAAGCGCTGACTTGACTTCAAAATAAACAATTTAAATTCAAAGTCTTTACTTGCCTTTAAATAAACAAAATTTAAATTCAAAGTCTTGACTTGCCTTTAAAAAAACAAAATTTAAATTCAAAGTCTGGACTTGCCTTCAAATAAACAAATTTAAAGTCAAAGTCCTGACTTGACTTCAAAAAAACAAAATATTAATCAAAATCCTAAATTGGACTTCAAATAAACAATATTTAAGTTAAAGTCTTGACTTGACTTCAAAATAAACAAAATTTAAATTCAAGTCTTTACTTGCCTTTAAAATAAACAAATTTAAATTCAAAGTCTTTACTTGCCTTTAAAATAAACAAAATTTAAATTCAAAGTCTTGACTTGCCTTTAAAAACAAAATTTAATTCAAAGTCTTGACTTGCCTTCAAAATAAACAAAATTTAAGTCAAAGTCCTGACTTGACTTCAAAAAAGCAAAATTTAAATTCAAAGTGCTGACTTAACCTTCAAAAAAACAAAATTTAAATTCAAAGTCCTGACTTGATTTCAAATAAACAAAATTTAAAGTCAAAGTCCTGACTTGACTTCAAAAAAACAAAATATTAATCAAAATCCTAAATTGACTTCAAATAAACAATATTTAAGTTAAAGTCTTGACTTGACTTCAAATAAACAAAATTTAAATTCAAGTCTTTACTTGCCTTTAGAAAAACAAATTTAAGTCAATTCCTGAATTGCCTTCAAATAAACAAAATTAAAGTAAAAGTCCTGACTTGACTTCAAAATAAACAAAATTTTAGTCAAAATCCTAACTTGACTTTAAAAAAAACAAATTTAAGTTAAAGTCTTGACTTGACTTCAAAATAAACAAAATTTAAATTCAAAGTCTTTACTTGCCTTTAAAATAACAAATTTAATTCAAAGTCTTGACTTGCCTTTAAAAAAAACAAAATTTAAATTCAAAGTCTTGACTTGCCTTTAAAAAAACAAAATTTAAGTCAAATTCCTGATTGCCTTCAAATAAACAAATTTAAAGTAAAAGTCCTGACTTGACTTCAAAATAAACAAAATTTAGTCAAAATCCTAACTTGACTTTAAAAAAAAACAAAATTTAAGTTAAAGTCTTGACTTGACTTCAAAATAAACAAAATTTAAATTCAAAGTCTTTACTTGCCTTTAAAATAAACAAAATTTAAATTCAAAGTCTTGACTTGCCTTTAAAAAAAACAAATTTAAATTCAAAGTATTGACTTGCCTTTAAAAAAACAAAATTTAAGTCAAATTCCTGAATTGCCTTCAAAATAAACAAAATTTAAAGTCAAGTCCTGACTTTACTTCAAAAAAACAAATTAAAATTAAAAGCGCTGACTTGACTTCAAAAAAAACAAAATTTAAGTAAGTCCTGACTTGACTTCAAAATAAATAAAATTTAAATTAAAAGCGCTGACTTGGCTTCAAAATAACGAAATTTTAGTCAAAATCCTAACTTGACTTCAAAAAAAACAATATTTAAGTTAAAGTCTTGACTTAACTTCAAAATAAACAAAATTTAAATTCAAATTCCTGAATTGCCTTCAAAATAAACAAATTTAAAGTCAAGTCCTGACTTGACTTCAAAAAAGCAAAATTTAAATTCAAAGTGCTGACTTAACTTCAAAAAAACAAATTTAAATTCAAAGTCCTGACTTGATTCAAATAAACAAATTTCAATTCAAAGTCCTTACTTGACTTCAAATAAACAAATTTAAATTCAAAGTCCTTACTTGACTTCAAAATAAACAAAATTTAAAGTCAAAGTCTTACTTGACTTTAAATAAACAAAATTTAAATTCAAAGCGCTGACTTTACTTCAAAAAAAGACAAAATTTAAGTAAAAATACTAACTTGACTTCAAAAAAAACAAATTTAAATAAAAAGCGCTGACTTGACTTCAAAATAACAAAATTTAAATTCAAAGTCTTTACTTGCCTTTAAATAAACAAATTAATTCAAAGTCTTGACTTGCCTTTAAAAAAAACAAATTTAAATTCAAAGTCTGGACTTGCCTTCAAAATAAACAAATTTAAAGTCAAAGTCCTGACTTGACTTCAAAAAAAACAAATATTAATCAAAATCCTAAATTGACTTCAAATAACAATATTTAAGTTAAGTCTTGACTTGACTTCAAATAAACAAAATTTAAATTCAAAGGTCTTTACTTGCCTTTAAAATAAATAAAAATTTAATTCAAAGTCTTTACTTGCCTTTAAAATAAAACAAATTTAAATCAAAGTCTTGACTTGCCTTTAAAAAAAAAACAAAATTTAAATTCAAAGTCTTGACTGCCTTCAAAATAAACAAAATTTAAAGTCAAGTCTTTACTTGACTTTAAATAAACAAAATTTAAATTCAAAGCGCTGACTTTACTTCAAAAAAAGACAAAATTTAAGTAAAATACTAACTTGACTTCAAAAAAAACAAAATTTAAATTCAAAGTGCTGACTTGACTTCAAATAACAAATTTAAATTAAAAGCGCTGACTTGACTTCAAAATAAACAAAATTTAAATTCAAAGTCTTTACTTGCCTTTAAAATAAACAAAATTTAAATTCAAAGTCTTGACTTGCCTTTAAAAAAAACAAAATTTAAATTCAAAGTCTGGACTTGCCTTCAAAATAAACAAAATTTAATGTCAAGTCCTGACTTGACTTCAAAAAAAACAAAATATTAATCAAAATCCTAAATTGACTTCAAATAAAACAATATTTAAGTTAAGTCTTGACTTGACTTCAAAATAAACAAAATTTAAATTCAAAGTCTTTACTTGCCTTTAAAATAAACAAAATTTAAATTCAAAGGTCTTTACTTGCCTTTAAAATAAACAAAATTTAAATTCAAAGTCTTGACTTGCCTTTAAAAAAAACAAAAGTTAAATTCAAAGGTCTGGACTTGCCTTCAAAATAAACAAAAATTTAAAGTCAAAGTCCTGACTTGAACTTCAAAAAAAACAAAATATTATCAAAATCCTAAATTGACTTCAAATAAAACAATATTTAAGTTAAAGTCTGACTTGACTTCAAAATAAACAAAATTTAAATTCAAAGTCTTACTTGCCTTTAAAATAAAACAAAATTTAAATTCAAAGTCTTTACTTGCCTTTAAAATAAACAAAATTTAAATTCAAAGTCTTGACTTGCCTTTAAAAAAAAAAACAAAATTTAATTCAAAGTCTTGACTTGCCTCAAAATAAACAAAATTTAAAGTCAAAGTCCTGACTTGACTTCAAAAAAAACAAAATTTTAATCAAAATCCTGACTTGCCTTCAAAATAAACAAAATTTAAATTCAAAGTCTTTACTTGCCTTTAAAATAAACAAAATTTAAATTCAAAGTCTTACTTGCCTTTAAAATAAACAAAATTTAAATTCAAAGTCTTGACTTGCCCTTTAAAAAAAAAAACAAAAATTTAAATTCAAAGTCTTGACTTGCCTTCAAAATAAACAAAATTTAAAGTCAAAGTCCTGACTTGACTTCAAAAAAAACAAAATTTTAATCAAAATCCTGACTTGCCTTCAAAATAAACAAAAATTTAAAGTCAAAGTCTTGACTTGACTTTAAAATAAACAAAACTTAAATTCAAAGTGCTGACTTGACTTCAAAAAAAAACAAAATTTAAAGCCAAAGTCTTTACTTGCCTTTAAAATAAACAAAACTTAATTCAAAGTGCTGACTTGCCTTCAAAATAAACAAAATTTAAATTCAAAGTCTTTACTTGACTTTAAAATAAACAAAATTTAATTCAAAGCGCTGACTTTACTTCAAAAAAAGACAAAATTTAAGTAAAAAATACTACTTGACTTCAAAAAAAACAAATTTAAATAAAAAGCGCGACTTGCCTTTAAAAAAAAACAAAATTTAAATTCAAAGTCTTGACTTGCCTTCAAAATAAACAAAATTTAAAGTCAAAGTCTTTACTTGACTTTAAAAAAAACAAAATTTAAATTCAAAGCGCTGACTTTACTTCAAAAAAAGACAAAATTTAAGTCAAAGTGCTGACTTGACTTCAAAAAAAACAAAATTTAAAGCCAAGTCTTTACTTGCCTTTAAAATAAACAAAACTTAAATTCAAAGTGCTGACTTGCCTTCAAATAAACAAAATTTAAATTCAAAGTCTTTACTTGACTTTAAAATAAACAAAATTTAAATTCAAAGCGCTGACTTTACTTCAAAAAAAAGACAAAATTTAGTAAAAATACTAACTTGACTTCAAAAAAAACAAAATTTAAATAAAAAGCGCTGACTTGCCTTTAAAAAAAACAAAATTTAAATTCAAAGTCTTTACTTGCCTTTAAAATAAACAAAATTTAAATTCAAAGTCTTGACTTGCCTTTAAAAAAAACAAAATTTAAATTCAAAGTCTGGACTTGGCTTCAAAAAAAAACAAAATTTAAATTCAAAGTGCTGACTTGACTTCAAAAATAACAAAATTTAAATTAAAAGCGCTGACTTGACTTCAAAATAAACAAAATTTAAATTCAAGTCTTTACTTGCCTTTAAAATAAACAAAATTTAAATTCAAAGTCTTGACTTGCCTTTAAAATAAACAAAATTTAAATTCAAAGTCTTTACTTGCCTTTAAAATAACAAAATTTAAATTCAAAGTCTTGACTTGCCTTTAAAAAAAAACAAAATTTAAATTCAAAGCGCTGACTTTACTTTCAAAAAAAAGACAAAATTTAAGTAAAAATACTAACTTGACTTCAAAAAAAACAAAATTTAAATTCAAAGTGCTGACTTGACTTCAAAAATAACAAAATTTAAATTAAAAGCGCTGACTTGACTTCAAAATAAACAAAATTTAAATTCAAAGTCTTTACTTGCCTTTAAAATAACAAAATTTAAATTCAAAGTCTTTACTTGCCTTTAAAATAAACAAAATTTAAATTCAAAGTCTTGACTTGCCTTCAAAATAAACAAAATTTAAAGTCAAAGTCTTTACTTGACTTTAAAATAAACAAAATTTAAATTCAAAGCGCTGACTTTACTTCAAAAAAAAAGACAAAATTTAAGTAAAAATACTAACTTGACTTCAAAAAAAACAAAATTTAAATTCAAAGTGCTGACTTGACTTCAAAAATAACAAAATTTAAATTAAAAGCGCTGACTTGACTTCAAAATAAACAAAATTTAAATTCAAAGTCTTTACTTGCCTTTAAAATAAACAAAATTTAAATTCAAAGTCTTGACTTGCCTTTAAAAAAAACAAAATTTAAATTCAAAGTCTGGACTTGCCTTCAAAATAAACAAAATTTAATGTCAAAGTCCTGACTTGACTTCAAAAAAAACAAAATATTAATCAAAATCCTAAATTGACTTCAAATAAAACAATATTTAAGTTAAAGTCTTGACTTGACTTCAAAATAAACAAAATTTAAATTCAAAGTCTTTACTTGCCTTTAAAATAAACAAAATTTAAATTCAAAGTCTTTACTTGCCTTTAAAATAGACAAAATTTAAATTCAAAGTCTTGACTTGCCTTTAAAAAAAACAAAATTAAATTCAAAGTCTGGACTTGCCTTCAAAATAAACAAAATTTAAAGTCAAAGTCCTGACTTGACTTCAAAAAAAACAAAATATTAATCAAAATCCTAAATTGACTTCAAATAAAACAATATTTAAGTTAAAGTCTTGACTTGACTTCAAAATAAACAAAATTTAAATTCAAAGTCTTTACTTGCCTTTAAAATAAACAAAATTTAAATTCAAAGTCTTTACTTGCCTTTAAAATAAACAAAATTTAAATTCAAAGTCTTGACTTGCCTTTAAAAAAAAACAAAATTTAAATTCAAAGTCTTGACTTGCCTTCAAAATAAACAAAATTTAAAGTCAAAGTCCTGACTTGACTTCAAAAAAAACAAAATTTTAATCAAAAATCCTGACTTGCCTTCAAAATAAACAAAATTTAAAGTCAAAGTCCTGACTTGACTTCAAAAAAAACAAAATATTAATCAAAATCCTAAATTGACTTCAAATAAAACAATATTTAAGTTAAAGTCTTGACTTGACTTCAAAATAAACAAAATTTAAATTCAAAGTCTTTACTTGCCTTTAAAATAAACAAAATTAAATTCAAAGTCTTTACTTGCCTTTAAAATAAACAAAATTTAAATTCAAGTCTTGACTTGCCTTTAAAAAAAACAAAATTTAAATTCAAAGTCTTGACTTGCCTTTAAAAAAAACAAAATTTAAATTCAAAGTCTTGACTTGCCTTCAAAATAAACAAAATTTAAAGTCAAAGTCCTGACTTGACTTCAAAAAAAACAAAATTTTAATCAAAATCCTGACTTGCCTTCAAAATAAACAAAATTTAAAGTCAAAGTCTTGACTTGACTTTAAAATAAACAAAACTTAAATTCAAAGTGCTGACTTGACTTCAAAAAAAAAACAAAATTTTAATCAAAATCCTGACTTGACTTCAAAATAAACAAAATTTAAATTCAAAGTCTTTACTTGCCTTTAAAATAAACAAAATTTAAATTCAAAGTCTTTACTTGCCTTTAAAATAAACAAAATTTAAATTCAAAGTCTTGACTTGCCTTTAAAAAAAAACAAAATTTAAATTCAAAGTCTGGACTTGCCTTCAAAATAAACAAAATTTAAAGTCAAAGTCCTGACTTGACTTCAAAAAAAAACAAAATATTAATCAAAATCCTAAATTGACTTCAAATAAAACAATATTTAAGTTAAAGTCTTGACTTGACTTCAAAATAAACAAAATTTAAATTCAAAGTCTTTACTCGCCTTTAAAATAAACAAAATTTAAATTCAAAGTCTTTACTTGCCTTTAAAATAAACAAAATTTAAATTCAAAGTCTTGACTTGCCTTTAAAAAAAACAAAATTTAAATTCAAAGTCTTGACTTGCCTTCAAAATAAACAAAATTTAAAGTCAAAGTCCTGACTTGACTTCAAAAAAAACAAAATTTTAATCAAAATCCTGACTTGCCTTCAAAATAAACAAAATTTAAAGTCAAAGTCCTGACTTGACTTCAAAAAAAAACAAAATATTAATCAAAATCCTAAATTGACTTCAAATAAAACAATATTTAAGTTAAAGTCTTGACTTGACTTCAAAATAAACAAATTTAAATTCAAAGTCTTTACTTGCCTTTAAAATAAACAAAATTTAAATTCAAAGTCTTTACTTGCCTTTAAAATAAACAAAATTTAAATTCAAAGTCTTTACTTGCCTTTAAAATAACAAAATTTAAATTCAAAGTCTTGACTTGCCTTTAAAAAAAAAACAAAATTTAAATTCAAAGTCTTGACTTGCCTTCAAAATAAACAAAATTTAAAGTCAAAGTCCTGACTTGACTTCAAAAAAAAACAAAATTTTAATCAAAATCCTGACTTGCCTTCAAAATAAACAAAATTTAAAGTCAAAGTCTTGACTTGACTTTAAAATAAACAAAACTTAAATTCAAAGTGCTGACTTGACTTCAAAAAAAACAAAATTTAAAGCCAAAGTCTTTACTTGCCTTTAAAATAAACAAAACTTAAATTCAAAGTGCTGACTTGCCTTCAAAATAAACAAAATTTAAATTCAAAGTCTTTACTTGACTTTAAAATAAACAAAATTTAAATTCAAAGCGCTGACTTTACTTCAAAAAAAAGACAAAATTTAAGTAAAAATACTAACTTGACTTCAAAAAAAACAAAATTTAAATAAAAAGCGCTGACTTGGCTTCAAAAAAAACAAAATTTAAATTCAAAGTGCTGACTTGACTTCAAAAATAACAAAATTTAAATTAAAAGCGCTGTCTTGACTTCAAAATAAACAAATTTAAATTCAAAGTCTTTACTTGCCTTTAAAATAAACAAAATTTAAATTCAAAAGTCTTGACTTGCCTTTAAAAAAAACAAAATTTAAATTCAAAGTCTGGACTTGCCTTCAAAATAAACAAAATTTAAAGTCAAAGTCCTGACTTGACTTCAAAAAAAACAAAATATTAATCAAAATCCTAAATTGACTTCAAATAAAACAATATTTAAGTTAAAGTCTTGACTTGACTTCAAAATAAACAAAATTTAAATTCAAAGTCTTTACTTGCCTTTAAAATAAACAAAATTTAAATTCAAAGTCTTTACTTGCCTTTAAAATAAACAAAATTTAAATTCAAAGTCTTGACTTGCCTTTAAAAAAAACAAAATTTAAATTCAAAGTCTTGACTTGCCTTCAAAATAAACAAAATTTAAAGTCAAAGTCCTGACTTGACTTCAAAAAAAACAAAATTTTAATCAAAATCCTGACTTGCCTTCAAAATAACAAAATTTAAAGTCAAAGTCTTGACTTGACTTTAAAATAAACAAAATTTAAAGTCAAAGTCCTGACTTGACTTCAAAAAAAAACAAAATTAAAAGTCAAAGTCTTGACTTGACTTTAAAATAAACAAAATTTAAATTCAAAGTCTTGACTTGCCTTTAAAAAAAACAAAATTTAAATTCAAAGTCCTGACTTGACTTCAAAAAAACAAAATTTTAATCAAAATCCTGACTTGCCTTCAAAATAAACAAAATTTAAAGTCAAAGTCTTGACTTGACTTTAAATAAACAAAACTTAAATTCAAAGTGCTGACTTGACTTCAAAAAAAACAAAATTTAAAGCCAAAGTCTTGACTTGACTTTAAAATAAACAAAACTTAAATTCAAAGTGCTGACTTGACTTCAAAAAAAAACAAAATTTAAATTCAAAGTCTTGACTTGCCTTCAAAATAAACAAAATTTAAAGTCAAAGTCTTGACTTGACTTTAAAATAAACAAAACTTAAATTCAAAGTGCTGACTTGACTTCAAAAAAAACAAAATTTAAAGCCAAAGTCTTTACTTGCCTTTAAAATAAACAAAACTTAAATTCAAAGTGCTGACTTGCCTTCAAAATAAACAAAATTTAAATTCAAAGTCTTTACTTGACTTTAAAATAAACAAAATTTAAATTCAAAGCGCTGGACTTTACTTCAAAAAAAGACAAAATTTAAGTAAAAATACTAACTTGACTTCAAAAAAAACAAAATTTAAATAAAAAGCGCTGACTTGGCTTCAAAAAAAAACAAATTTAAATTCAAAGTGCTGACTTGACTTCAAAAATAACAAAATTTAAATTAAAAGCGCTGACTTGACTTCAAAATAAACAAAATTTAAATTCAAAGTCTTTACTTGCCTTTAAATAAACAAAATTTAAATTCAAAGTCTTGACTTGCCTTTAAAAAAAACAAAATTTAAATTCAAAGTCTGGACTTGCCTTCAAAATAAACAAAATTTAAAGTCAAAGTCCTGACTTGACTTCAAAAAAAACAAAATATTAATCAAAATCCTAAATTGACTTCAAATAAAACAATATTTAAGTTAAAGTCTTGACTTGACTTCAAATAAACAAAATTTAAATTCAAAGTCTTTACTTGCCTTTAAAATAAACAAATTTAAATTCAAAGTCTTTACTTGCCTTTAAATAAACAAAATTTAAATTCAAGTCTTGACTTGCCTTTAAAAAAAACAAAATTTAAATTCAAAGTCTTGACTTGCCTTCAAAATAAACAAAATTTAAAGTCAAAGTCCTGACTTGACTTCAAAAAAAACAAAATTTTAATCAAAATCCTGACTTGCCTTCAAAATAAACAAAATTTAAAGTCAAAGTCTTGACTTGACTTTAAAATAAACAAAATTTAAAGTCAAAGTCCTGACTTGACTTCAAAAAAAACAAAATTAAAAGTCAAAGTCTTGACTTGACTTTAAAATAAACAAAATTTAAATTCAAAGTCTTGACTTGCCTTTAAAAAAAACAAAATTTAAATTCAAAGTCCTGACTTGACTTCAAAAAAACAAAATTTTAATCAAAATCCTGACTTGCCTTCAAAATAAACAAAATTTAAAGTCAAAGTCTTGACTTGACTTTAAAATAAACAAAACTTAAATTCAAAGTGCTGACTTGACTTCAAAAAAAAACAAAATTTAAAGCCAAAGTCTTGACTTGACTTTAAAATAAACAAAACTTAAATTCAAAGTGCTGACTTGACTTCAAAAAAAAACAAAATTTAAATTCAAGTCTTGACTTGCCTTCAAAATAAACAAAATTTAAGTAAAATCCTGACTTGACTTCAAAAAAAACCAAATTTAAGTTAAAGTCCTGACTTGCCTTCAAAATAAACAAAATTTAAGTAAAAATCCTGACTTGACTTCAAAAAAAACAAAATTTAAGTTAAAGTCTTGACTTGACTTCAAAATAAACAAAATTTAAATTCATAATCTTTACTTGCATTAAAAATAAACAAAATTTAAATTCAAAGTCTTTACTTGCCTTTAAAATTAACAAAATTTAAATTCAAAGTCTTGACTTGCCTTTAAAAAAACAAAATTTAAATTCAAAGTGCTGACTTGACTTCAAAAAAGACAAAATTTAAGTAAAAATACTAACTTGACTTCAAAAAAAACAAAATTAAATAAAAAGCGCTGACTTGGCTTCAAAAAAAACAAATTTAAATTCAAAGTGCTGACTTGACTTCAAAAATAACAAAATTTAAATTCAAAGTCTTGACTTGCCTTCAAAATAACAAAATTTTAATCAAAATCCTAAATTGACTTCAAATAAAACAATATTTAAGTTACAGTCTTGACTTGACTTCAAAATAAACAAATTTAAATTCAAAGTCTTTACTTGCCTTTAAAATAACAAAATTTAAATTCAAAGTCTTGACTTGCCTTTAAAAAAAACAAAATTTAAATTCAAAGTCTTGACTTGCCTTCAAAATAAACAAAATTTAAAGTCAAAGTCCTGACTTGACTTCAAAAAAAAACAAAATTTTAATCAAAATCCTGACTTGCCTTCAAATAAACAAAATTAAAAGTCAAAGTCTTGACTTGACTTTAAAATAAACAAAACTTAAATTCAAAGTGCTGACTTGACTTCAAAAAAAAACAAAATTTAAAGTCAAAGTCTTGACTTGACTTTAAAATAAACAAAATTTAAATTCAAAGTCTTGACTTGCCTTTAAAAAAAACAAAATTTAAATTCAAAGTCCTGACTTGACTTCAAAAAAACAAAATTTTAATCAAAATCCTGACTTGCCTTCAAAATAACAAAATTTAAAGTCAAAGTCTTGACTTGACTTTAAAATAAACAAAACTTAAATTCAAAGTGCTGACTTGACTTCAAAAAAAAACAAAATTTAAAGCCAAAGTCTTGACTTGACTTTAAAATAAACAAAACTTAAATTCAAGTGCTGACTTGACTTCAAAAAAAACAAAATTTAAATTCAAAGTCTTGACTTGCCTTCAAAATAAACAAAATTTAAAGTCAAAGTCTTGACTTGACTTTAAAATAAACAAAACTTAAATTCAAAGTGCTGACTTGACTTCAAAAAAACAAAATTTAAAGCCAAAGTCTTTACTTGCCTTTAAAATAAACAAAACTTAAATTCAAAGTGCTGACTTGCCTTCAAAATAAACAAATTTAAATTCAAAGTCCTTTACTTGACTTTAAAATAAACAAAATTTAATTCCAAGCGCTGACTTTACTTCAAAAAAAGACAAAATTTAAGTAAAAATACTAACTTGACTTCAAAAAAAACAAAATTTAAATAAAAAGCGCTGACTTGGCTTCAAAAAAAACAAAATTTAAATTCAAAGTGCTGACTTGACTTCAAAAATAACAAAATTTAAATTAAAAGCTGACTTGACTTCAAAATAAACAAAATTTAAATTCAAAGTCTTTACTTGCCTTTAAAATAAACAAAATTAAATTCAAAGTCTGACTTGCCCTTTAAAAAAACAAAATTTAATCAAAGTCTGGACTGCCTTCAAAATAAACAAAATTTAAAGTCAAAGTCCGACTTGACTTCAAAAAAACAAAATATTAATCAAAATCCTAAATTGACTTCAATAAAACAATATTTAAGTTAAAGTCTTGACTTGACTTCAAATAAACAAAATTTAAATTCAAAGTCTTTACTTGCCTTTAAAATAAACAAAATTTAAATTCAAAGTCTTTACTTGCCTTTAAAATAAACAAATTTAAATTCAAAGTCTTGACTTGCCTTTAAAAAACAAAATTTAAATTCAAAGTCTTGACTTGCCTTCAAAATAAACAAATTTAAAGTCAAAGTCCTGACTTGACTTCAAAAAAAACAAAATTTTAATCAAAATCCTGACTTGCCTTCAAAATAAACAAATTTAAAGTCAAAGTCTTGACTTGACTTTAAAATAAACAAATTTAAAGTCAAGTCTCCGACTTGACTTCAAAAAAACAAAATTAAAAGTCAAAGTCTTGACTTGACTTTAAAATAAACAAAATTTAAATTCAAAGTCTTGACTTGCCTTTAAAAAAAACAAAATTTAAATTCAAAGTCCTGACTTGACTTCAAAAAACAAAATTTAATCAAAATCCTGACTTGCCTTCAAATAAACAAAATTTAAAGTCAAAGTCTTGACTTGACTTTAAAATAAACAAAACTTAAATTCAAAGTGCTGACTGCTTCAAAAAAAAAACAAAATTTAAAGCCAAAGTCTTGACTTGACTTTAAAATAACAAAACTTAAATTCAAAGTGCTGACTTGACTTCAAAAAAAACAAAATTTAAATTCAAAGTCTTGACTTGCCTTCAAATAAACAAATTTAAGTAAAAATCCTGACTTGACTTCAAAAAAAACCAAATTTAAGTTAAAGTCCTGACTTGCCTTCAAAATACACAATTTAGTAAAAATCCTGACTTGACTTCAAAAAAAACAAAATTTAAGTTAAAGTCTTGACTTGACTTCAAATAAACAAAATTTAAATTCATAATCTTTACTTGCATTAAAAATAAACAAAATTTAAATTCAAATCTTTACTTGCCTTTAAATTACAAAATTTAAATTCAAAGTCTTGACTTGCCTTTAAAAAACAAAATTTAAATTCAAAGTGCTGACTTGACTTCAAAACGACAAAATTTAAGTAAAAATACTAACTTGACTTCAAAAAAAACAAATTTAAATAAAAGCGCTGACTTGGCTTCAAAAAAACAAAATTTAAATTCAAAGTGCTGACTTGACTTCAAAAATAACAAAATTTAAATTCAAAGTCTTGACTTGCCTTCAAAAAACAAAATTTTAATCAAAATCCTAAATTGACTTCAAATAAAACAATATTTAAGTTAAAGTCTTGACTTGACTTCAAATAAACAAAATTTAAATTCAAAGTCTTTACTTGCCTTTAAAATAAACAAATTTAAATTCAAAGTCTTGACTTGCCTTTAAAAAAAACACAAATTTAAATTCAAAGTCTTGACTTGCCTTCAAAATAAACACAATTTAAAGTCAAAGTCCTGACTTGACTTCAAAAAAACAAAATTTTTAATCAAATCCTGACTTGCCTTCAAAATAAACAAAATTAAAGTCAAAGTCTTGACTTGACTTTAAAATAAACAAAACTTAATTCAAAGTGCTGACTTGACTTCAAAAAAACAAATTTAAAGTCAAAGTCTTGACTTGACTTTAAAATAAACAAAACTTAAATTCAAAGTGCTGACTTGACTTCAAAAAAAAACAAAATTTAAATTCAAGTCTTGACTTGCCTTCAAAATAACAAATTTAAGTAAAATCCTGACTTGACTTCAAAAAAAAAAAAATTTAAGTAAAATCCTGACTTGCCTTCAAAATAAACAAAATTTAAGTAAAAATCCTGACTTGACTTCAAAAAAACAAAATTTAAGTTAAAGTCTTGACTTGACTATAAAATAAACAAAATTTAAATTCATAATCTTTACTTTCATTTAAAATAAACAAAATTTAAATTCAAAGTCTTTACTTGCCTTTAAAATAAACAAAATTTAAATTCAAGTCTTGACTTGCCTTTAAAAAAACAAAATTTAAATTCAAAGTGCTGACTTGACTTCAAAAAACAAAATTTTAATCAAAATCCTGACTTGCCCTCAAAATAAACAAATTTTGTCAAAATCCTAACTTGACTTCAAAAAAAACAAAATTTAAGTTAATGTCTTGACTTGACTTCAAATAAACAAAATTTAAATTCCAAGTCTTGACTTGCCTTTAAAAAAAAAAAATTTAAATTCAAAGTGCTGACTTGACTTCAAAAAAGACAAAAATTTAAGTAAAATCTAACTTGACTTCAAAAAAAACAAAATTTAAATAAAAAGCGCTGACTTGGCTTCAAAAAAAACAAAATTTAAATTCAAAGTGCTGACTTGACTTCAAAATAACAAATTTAAATTCAAGTCTTGACTTGCCTTCAAAATAAACAAAATTTTAATCAAAATCCTAAATTGACTTCAATAAAACAATATTAAGTTAAAGTCTTGACTTGACTTCAAAATAAACAAATTTAAATTCAAGTCTTTACTTGCCTTTAAAATAAACAAAATTTAAATTCAAAGTCTTTACTTGACTTAAAATAAACAAAATTTAAATTCAAAGCGCTGACTTTACTTCAAAAAAGACAAAATTTAAGTAAAATACTAACTTGACTTCAAAAAAAACAAAATTTAAATAAAAAGCGCTGACTTGGCTTCAAAAAAAACAAAATTTAAATTCAAAGTGCTGACTTGACTTCAAAAATAACAAAATTTAAATAAAAGCGCTGACTTGACTTCAAAATAAACAAAATTTAAATCAAAGTCTTTACTTGCCTTTAAAATAAACAAAATTTAAATTCAAAGTCTTGACTTGCCTTTAAAAAAACAAATTTAAATTCAAAGTCTGGACTTGCCTTCAAAATAACAAATTTAAAGTCAAGTCCTGACTTGACTTCAAAAAAACAAATATTAATCAAAATCCTAAATTGACTTCAAATAAAACAATATTTAAGTTAAAGTCTTGACTTGACTTCAAAATAAACAAAATTTAATTCAAAGTCTTTACTTGCCTTTAAAATAAACAAAATTAAATTCAAAGTCTTGACTTGCCTTTAAAATAAACAAAATTTAAATTCAAAGTGCTGACTTGACTTCAAAAAAAACAAATTTAAGTAAAAATACTAACTTGACTTCAAAAAAAACAAATTTAAATAAAAGCGCTGACTTGGCTTCAAAAAAAAACAAAATTAAATTCAAAGTGCGACTTGACTTCAAAAATAACAAATTTAAATTCAAAGTCTTGACTTGCCTTCAAAATAACAAATTTTAATCAAATCCTAAATTGACTTCAAATAAACAATATTAAGTTAAAGTCTTGACTTCTTCAAAATAAACAAATTTAAATTCAAGTCTTTACTTGCCTTTAAAATAAACAAAATTTAAATTCAAAGTCTTTACTTGACTTTAAATAAACAAAATTTAAATCAAAGCGCTGACTTTACTTCAAAAAAAGACAAAATTTAAGTAAAATACTAACTTGACTTCAAAAAAAAACAAAATTTAAATAAAAAGCGCTGACTTGGCTTCAAAAAAACAAAATTTAAATTCAAAGTGCTGACTTGACTTCAAAATACAAAATTTAAATTAAAAGCGCTGACTTGACTTCAAAATAAACAAAATTTAATTCAAAGTCTTTACTTGCCTTTAAAATAAACAAAATTTAAATTCAAAGTCTTGACTTGCCTTTAAAAAAACAAAATTTAAATTCAAAGTCTGGACTTGCCTTCAAAATAACAAATTTAAAGTCAAAGTCCTGACTTGACTTCAAAAAAAAACAAAATTTTAATCAAATCCTAAATTGACTTCAAATAAAACATATTTAAGTTAAAGTCTTGACTTGACTTCAAAATAAACAAAATTTAAATTCAAAGTCTTTACTTGCCTTTAAAATAAACAAAATTTAAATTCAAAGTCTTGACTTGCCTTTAAAAAAAAAAATTTAAATTCAAAGTCTTGACTTGCCTTCAAAATAAACAAAATTTAAAGTCAAAGTCCTGACTTGACTTCAAAAAAAACAAAATTTTAATCAAAATCCTGACTTGCCTTCAAATAAACAAAATTAAAAGTCAAGTCTTGACTTGACTTAAAATAAACAAAACTTAAATTCAAAGTTGACTTGACTTCAAAAAAACAAAATTTAAAGTCAAAGTCTTGACTTGACTTTAAAATAAACAAACTTAAATTCAAAGTGCTGACTTGACTTCAAAAAAACAAAATTTAAATTCAAAGTCTTGACTTGCCTTCAAATAAACAAAATTTAAGTAAAAATCCTGACTTGACTTCAAAAAAACAAATTTAAGTAAAAGTCCTGACTTGCCTTCAAAATAAACAAATTTAGTAAAAATCCTGACTTGACTTCAAAAAAAACAAATTTAAGTTAAAGTCTTGACTTGACTATAAAATAACAAAATTTAAATTCATAATCTTTACTTTCATTTAAATAAACAAAATTTAAATTCAAAGTCTTTACTTGCCTTTAAAATAAACAAAAATTTAAATTCAAAGTCTTGACTTGCCTTTTAAAAAAACAAAATTTAATTCAAAGTGCTGACTTGACTTCAAAAAAAACAAAATTTTAATCAAAATCCTGACTTGCCCTCAAAAGTAAACAAAATTTTAGTCAAAATCCTAACTTGACTTCAAAAAAAAACAAAATTTAAGTTAATGTCTTGACTTGACTTCAAAATAAACAAAATTTAAAATTCCAAGTCTTGACTTGCCTTTAAAATAAACAAAATTTAAATTCAAAGTGCTGACTTGACTTCAAAAAAAGACAAAATTTAAGTAAAAATACTAACTTGACTTCAAAAAAAACAAAATTTAAATAAAAAGCGCTGACTTGGCTTCAAAAAAACAAAATTTAAATTCAAAGTGCTGACTTGACTTCAAAAATAACAAAATTTAAATTCAAAGTCTTGACTTGCCTTCAAAATAAACAAAATTTTAATCAAAAATCCTAAATTGACTTCAAATAAACATATTTAAGTTAAAGTCCTTGACTTGACTTCAAAATAAACAAAATTTAAATTCAAGTCTTACTTGCCTTTAAAATAAACAAAATTTAAATTCAAAGTCTTTACTTGACTTTAAATAAACAAAATTTAAATTCAAAGCGCTGACTTACCTTCAAAAAAAGACAAATTTAAGTAAAAATACTAACTTGACTTCAAAAAAAACAAAATTTAAATAAAAAGCGCTGACTTGGCTTCAAAAAAACAAATTAATCAAAGTGGCTGGACGTTAATTCAAAATACAAAAATTTAAATTAAAAAGCGCTGACTTGCCTTCAAAATAAACAAAATTTAAATTCAAAGTCTTTACTTGCCTTTAAATAAACAAAATTTAAATTCAAAGTCTTGACTTGCCTTTAAAAAAAACAAAATTTAAATTCAAAGTCTGGACTTGCCTTCAAAATAAACAAAATTTAAAGTCAAAGTCCTGACTTGACTTCAAAAAAAAAACAAAATATTATCAAAATCCTAAATTGACTTCAAATAAAACAATATTTAAGTTAAAGTCTTGACTTGACTTCAAACTAACAAAATTTAAATTCAAAGTCTTTACTTGCCTTTAAAATAAACAAAATTTAAATTCAAAGTCTTGACTTGACTTCAAAATAAACAAAATTTAAATTCAAAGTCTTTACTTGCCTTCAAAAATAAACAAAATTTAATTCAAAGTCTTTACTTGCCTTTAAAATAAACAAAATTTAAATTCAAAGTCTTTACTTGCCTTTAAAATAAACAAAATTTAAATTCAAAGTCTTGACTTGACTTCAAATAAACAAATTTAAATTCAAAGTCTTACTTGGCCTTTAAAATAAACAAAATTTAAATTCAAAGTCTTGACTTGCCTTTAAAAAAAACAAATTTAAATTCAAAGTCTGGACTTTGCCTTCAAAATAAACAAATTTAAAGTCAAAGTCCTGACTTGCCTTCAAAATAAACAAAATTTAAAGTCAAAGTCTTGACTTGACTTTAAAATAAACAAAATTTAAAGTCAAAGTCCTGACTTGACTTCAAAAAAAAACAAAATTTAATCAAACTCTGACTTGCCTTCAAATAAACAAAATTAAAAGTCAAAGTCTTGACTTGACTTTAAAATAACAAAATTTAAATTCAAAGTCTTGACTTGCCTTTAAAAAAAACAAAATTTAAATTCAAAGTCTGGACTTGCCTTCAAAATAAACAAAATTTAAAGTCAAAGTCCTGACTTGACTTCAAAAAAAACAAATATTAATCAAAAATCCTAACTTGACTTCAATAAAACAGTATTTAAGTTAAAGTCTTTACTTGCCTTCAAATAAACAAAATTTAAATTCAAAGTCTTTACTTGCCTTTAAAATAAACAAAATTTAAATTCAAAGTCTTTACTTGCCTTTAAAATAAACAAAATTTAAATTCAAAGTCTTGACTTGACTTCAAAATAAACAAAATTTAATTCAAAGTCTTTACTTGCCTTCAAAATAAACAAAATTTAAATTCAAAGTCTTTACTTGCCTTCAAAATAAACAAAATTAAAAGTCAAAGTCTTGACTTGACTTTAAAATAAACAAAACTTAAATTCAAAGTGCTGACTTGACTTCAAAAAAAAACAAAATTTAAATTCAAAGTCTTTACTTGCCTTTAAAATAAACAAATTTAAATTCAAAGTCTTGACTTGCCTTTAAAAAAAACAAATTTAAATTCAAAGTCTGGACTTGCCTTCAAAATAAACAAAATTTAAAGTCAAAGTCCTGACTTGACTTCAAAATAAACAAAATTTAAGTAAAAATCCTGACTTGACTTCAAAAAAAAAAAACAAAATTTAAGTTAAAGTCTGGACTATGACTTCAAAGATAAAACAAAATTTAAATTCATAATCTTTACTTGCCTTAAAATAAACAAAATTTAAATTCAAAGTCTTTACTTGCCTTTAAAATAAAACAAAATTTAAATTCAAAGTCTGGACTGTGCCTTCAAAATAAACAAAATTTTAAAGTCAAGTCCTGACTTGACTTCAAAATAAACAAAATTTAAAGTCAAAGTCCTGACTTGACTTCAAAAAAAACAAATTTTAATCAAAATCCTGACTTGCCTTCAAAATAACAAATTTAAAGTCAAAGTCTTGACTTGACTTTAAAATAAACAAAATTTAAATTCAAAGTCTTGACTTGCCTTTAAAAAAAAACAAAATTTAAATTCAAAGTCCTGACTTGACTTCAAAAAAAAAAAACAAAATTTTAATCAAAATCCTGACTTGCCTTCAAATAAACAAAATGTAAAGTCAAAGTCTTGACTTGACTTTAAAATAAACAAAACTTAAATTCAAAGTGCTGACTTGACTTCAAAAAAAACAAAATTTAAAGCCAAAGTCTTGACTTGACTTTAAAATAAACAAAACTTAAATTCAAAGTGCTGACTTGACTTCAAAAAAAAACAAAATTTAAATTCAAAGTCTTGACTTGCCTTCAAAATAAACAAAATTTAAGTAAAAATCCTGACTTGACTTCAAAAAAAACCAAATTTAAGTAAAAGTCCTGACTTGCCTTCAAAATAAACAAAATTTAAGTAAAAATCCTGACTTGACTTCAAAAAAAAAACAAAATTTAAGTTAAAGTCTTGACTTGACTTCAAATAAACAAAATTTAAATTCATAATCTTTACTTGCCTTTAAAATAAACAAAATTTAAATTCAAAGTCTTTACTTGCCTTTAAAATAAACAAAATTTAAATTCAAAGTCTTGACTTGCCTTTAAAAAAAAAACAAAATTTAACTTCAAAGTCTTGACTTGCCTTCAAAATAAACAAATTTAAAGTCAAAGTCCTGACTTGACTTCAAAAAAAAACAAAATTTTAATCAAAATCCTGACTTGCCTTCAAAATAAACAAATTTAAAGTCAAAGTCTTGACTTGACTTTAAAATAACAAAATTTAAATTCAAAGTCTTGACTTGCCTTTAAAAAAAACAAAATTTAAATTCAAAGTCCTGACTTGACTTCAAAAAAAAACAAAATTTTAATCAAAATCCTGACTTGCCTTCAAAATAAACAAAATTTAAAGTCAAGTCTTGACTTGACTTTAAAATAAACAAAACTTAAATTCAAAAGTGCTGACTTGACTTCAAAAAAAAAACAAAATTTAAAGCCAAAGTCTTGACTTGACTTTAAAATAAACAAAACTTAAATTCAAAGTGCTGACTTGACTTCAAAAAAAAACAAAATTTAAATTCAAAGTCTTGACTTGCCTTCAAAATAAAACAAAATTTAAGTAAAAATCCTGACTTGACTTCAAAAAAAAACCAAATTTAAGTAAAAGTCCCTGACTTGCCTTCAAAATAAACAAAATTTAAGTAAAAATCCTGACTTGACTTCAAAAAAAAACAAAATTTAAGTTAAAGTCTTGACTTGACTTCAAAATAAACAAAATTTAAATTCATAATCTTTACTTGCATTAAAATAAACAAAATTTAAATTCAAAGTCTTTACTTGCCTTTAAAATTAACAAAATTTAAATTCAAAGTCTTGACTTGCCTTTAAAAAAACAAAATTTAAATTCAAAGTGCTGACTTGACTTCAAAAAAGACAAAATTTAAGTAAAAATACTAACTTGACTTCAAAAAAAAACAAATTTAAATAAAAAGCGCTGACTTGGCTTCAAAAAAAACAAATTTAAATTCAAAGTGCTGACTTGACTTCAAAATAACAAAATTTAAATTCAAAGTCTTGACTTGCCTTCAAATAAACAAAATTTTAATCAAAATCCTAAATTGACTTCAAATAAAACAATATTAAGTTAAAGTCTTGACTTGACTTCAAAATAAACAAAATTTAAATTCAAAGTCTTTACTTGCCTTTAAAATAAACAAAATTTAAATTCAAAGTCTTGACTTGCCTTTAAAAAAAACAAAATTTAAATTCAAAGTCTTGACTTGCCTTCAAAATAAACAAAATTTAAAGTCAAAGTCCTGACTTGACTTCAAAAAAAAAACAAATTTTAATCAAATCCTGACTTGCCTTCAAAATAAACAAAATTAAAAGTCAAAGTCTTGACTTGACTTTAAAATAACAAAACTTAAATTCAAAGTGCTGACTTGACTTCAAAAAAAAACAAAATTTAAAGTCAAAGTCTTGACTTGACTTTAAAATAAACAAAACTTAAATTCAAAGTGCTGACTTGACTCAAAAAAAAACAAAATTTAAATTCAAAGTCTTGACTTGCCTTCAAAATAAACAAAATTTAAGTAAAAATCCTGACTTGACTTCAAAAAAAAACAAATTTAAGTAAAAGTCCCTGACTTGCCTTCAAAATAAACAAAATTTAAGTAAAAATCCTGACTTGACTTCAAAAAAAAACAAAATTTAAGTTAAAGTCTTGACTTGACTATAAAATAAACAAAATTTAAATTCATAATCTTTACTTTCATTTAAAATAAACAAAATTTAAATTCAAAGTCTTACTTGCCTTTAAAATAACAAAATTTAATTCAAAGTCTTGACTTGCCTTTAAAAAAACAAAATTTAAATTCAAAGTGCTGACTTGACTTCAAAAAAACAAAATTTTAATCAAAATCCTGACTTGCCCTCAAAAATAAACAAAATTTTAGTCAAAATCCTAAACTTGACTTCAAAAAAAAAAAACAAAATTAAGTTAATGTCTTGACTTGCCTTTAAAATAAGCAAAATTTAAATTCAAAGTGCTGACTTGACTTCAAAAAAGACAAAATTTAAGTAAAAATACTAACTTGACTTCAAAAAAAACAAAATTTAAATAAAAAGCGCTGACTTGGCTTCAAAAAAAAACAAAATTTAAATTCAAAGTGCTGACTTGACTTCAAAAATAACAAATTTAAATTCAAAGTCTTGACTTGCCTTCAAAATAACAAAATTTTAATCAAAATCCTAAATTGACTTCAAATAAAACAATATTTAGTTAAAGTCTTGACTTGACTTCAAAATAAACAAATTTAAATTCAAAGTCTTACTTGCCTTTAAAATAAACAAAATTTAAATTCAAAGTCTTGACTTGCCTTTAAAAAAAACAAAATTTAAATTCAAAGTCTTGACTTGCCTTCAAAATAAACAAAATTTAAAGTCAAAGTCCTGACTTGACTTCAAAAAAAAACAAAATTTAATCAAAATCCTGACTTGCCTTCAAAATAAACAAATTAAAAGTCAAAGTCTTGACTTGACTTTAAAATAAACAAAACTTAAATTCAAAGTGCTGACTTGACTTCAAAAAAAAAACAAAATTTAAGTAAAAGGCCTGACTTGCCTTCAAAATAAACAAAATTTAAGTAAAAATCCTGACTTGACTTCAAAAAAAACAAAATTTAAGTAAAAGTCCTGACTTGCCTTCAAAATAAACAAAATTTAAGTAAAAATCCTGACTTGACTTCAAAAAAAAACAAAATTTAAGTTAAAGTCTTGACTTGACTATAAAATAAACAAAATTTAAATTCATAATCTTTACTTTCATTTAAAATAAACAAAATTTAAATTCAAAGTCTTACTTGCCTTTAAAATAAACAAAATTTAAATTCAAAGTCTTGACTTGCCTTTAAAAAAACAAAATTTAAATTCAAAGTGCTGACTTGAACTTCAAAAAAAAACAAAATTTTAATCAAATCCTGACTTGCCCTCAAAATAAACAAAATTTAGTCAAAATCCTAACTTGACTTCAAAAAAAACAAAATTTAAGTTAATGTCTTGACTTGACTTCAAAATAAACAAAATTTAAATTCAAAGTCTTTACTTGCCTTTAAAATAAACAAAATTTAAATTCAAAGTTTTGACTTGACTTTAAATTAAACAAAACTTAAATTCAAATGCTGACTTGACTTCAAAAAAAACAAAATTTAAAGTCAAAGTCTTGACTTGACTTTAAAATAAACAAAACTTAATTCAAAGTGCTGACTTGACTTCAAAAAAAACAAAATTTAAATTCAAAGTCTTGACTTGCCTTCAAAATAAACAAAATTTAAGTAAAAATCCTGACTTGACTTCAAAAAAAACAAAATTTAAGTAAAAGTCCTGACTTGCCTTCAAAATAAACAAAATTTTAATCAAAATCCTGACTTGCCTTCAAAATAAACAAAATTAAAAGTCAAAGTCTTGACTTGACTTTAAAATAATAAAACTTAAATTCAAAGTGCTGACTTGACTTCAAAAAAAACAAAATTTAAAGTCAAAGTCTTGACTTGACTTTAAAATAAACAAACTTAAATTCAAAGTGCTGACTTGACTTCAAAAAAAACAAAATTTAAATTCAAAGTCTTGACTTGCCTTCAAAATAAACAAAATTTAAGTAAAAATCCTGACTTGACTTCAAAAAAAAAACACAATTTAAGTAAAAGTCCTGACTTGCCTTCAAAATAAACAAAATTTAAGTAAAAATCCTGACTTGACTTCAAAAAAAACAAAATTTAAGTTAAAGTCTTGACTTGACTATAAAATAAACAAAATTTAAATTCATAATCTTTACTTGCATTTAAAATAAACAAAATTTAAATTCAAAGTCTTACTTGCCTTTAAAATAAACAAATTTAAATTCAAAGTCTTGACTTGCCTTTAAAAAAACAAAATTAAAATTCAAAGTGCTGACTTGACTTCAAAAAAACAGAAATTTTAATCAAAATCCTGACTTGCCCTCAAATAAACAAAATTTTAGTCAAATCCTAACTTGACTTCAAAAAAAACAAAATTTAAGTTAATGTCTTGACTTGACTTCAAAATTAACAAAATTTAAATTCAAAGTCTTTACTTGCCTTTAAAATAAACAAAATTAATTCAAAGTCTTGACTTGCCTTTAAAAAAAACAAAATTTAAATTAAAAGTCTTGACTTGCCTTAAAAATAAAAAAAATTTAAAGTCAAAGTCCTGACTTGACTTCAAAAAAAACAAATTTTTAATCAAAATCCTGACTTGCCTTCAAAATAAACAAAATTTAAAGTCAAAGTTTGACTGACTTTAAATAAACAAAACTTAAATTCAAAGTGCTGACTTGACTTCAAAAAAAAACAAAATTTAAAGTCAAAGTCTTGACTTGACTTTAAAATAAACAAAACTTAAATTCAAAGTGCTGACTTGACTTCAAAAAAAACAAAATTTAAATTCAAAGTCTTGACTTGCCTTCAAAATAAACAAAATTTAAGTAAAAATCCTGACTTGACTTCAAAAAAAAACAAAATTTAAGTAAAAGTCCTTACTTGACTTCAAAATAAACAAAATTTAAATTCATAATCTTTACTTGCATTTAAAATAAACAAAATTAAAATTCAAAGTCTTTACTGTGCCTTTAAAATAAACAAAATTTAAATTCAAAGTCTTGACTTGCCTTCAAAATAAACAAAATTTAAATTCAAAGTCCTTACTTGACTTCAAAATAAACAAAATTTAAAGTCAAAGTCTTTACTTGACTTAAAATAAACAAAATTTAAATTCAAAGCGCTGACTTGACTTTAAAATAACAAAACTTAAATTCAAAGTGCTGACTTGACTTCAAAAAAAACAAAATTTAAAGTCAAAGTCTTGACTTGACTTTAAAATAAACAAAACTTAAATTCAAGTGCTGACTTGACTTCAAAAAAAACAAAATTTAAATTCAAAGTCTTGACTTGCCTTCAAAATAAACAAAATTTAAGTAAAAATCCTGACTTGACTTCAAAAAAAAAACAAAATTTAAGTAAAAGTCCTGACTTGCCTTCAAATAAACAAAATTTAAGTAAAAATCCTGACTTGACTTCAAAAAAAAAAAAATTTAAGTTAAAGGCTGACTTGACTTCAAAATAAACAAAATTTAAATTCATAATCTTTACTTGCATTTAAAATAAACAAAATTTAAATTCAAAGTCTTTACTTGCCTTTAAAATAAACAAAATTTAAATTCAAAGTCTTGACTTGCCTTCAAAATAAACCAAATTTAAATTCAAAGTCCTTACTTGACTTCAAAATAAACAAAATTTAAAGTCAAAGTCTTACTTGACTTTAAAATAAACAAAATTTAAATTCAAAGCGCTGACTTTACTTCAAAAAAAAAAACAAAATTTAAGTAAAAATCCTGACTTGACTTCAAAAAAAACAAAATTTAAATTAAAAGCGCTGACTTGGCTTCAAAAAAAAACAAATTTAAATTCAAAGTGCTGACTTGACTTCAAAAATAACAAAATCTAATTAAAAGCGCTGACTTGACTTCAAAATAACAAAATTTTAATCAAAATCCTAAATTGACTTCAAATAAAACAATATTTAAGTTTAAGTCTTGACTTGACTTCAAATAAACAAAATTTAAATTCAAAGTCTTTACTTGCCTTTAAAATAAACAAAATTAAATTCAAAGTCTTTACTTGCCTTTAAAATAAACAAAATTTAAATTCAAAGTCTTGACTTGCCTTTAAAAAAAAACAAAATTTAAAGTCAAAGTCTTGACTTGACTTTAAAATAAACAAAACTTAAATTCAAAGTGCTGACTTGACTTCAAAAAAAAACAAAATTTAAATTCAAAGTCTTGACTTGCCTTCAAAATAAACAAAATTTAAGTAAAAATCCTGACTTGACTTCAAAAAAAACAAAATTTAAGTAAAAGTCCTGACTTGCCTTCAAAATAAACAAAATTTAAGTAAAAATCCTGACTTGACTTCAAAAAAAACAAATTTAAGTTAAAGGCTGACTTGACTTCAAAATAAACAAAATTTAAATTCATAATCTTACTTGCATTAAAATAAACAAAATTTAAATTCAAAGTCTTTACTTGCCTTTAAAATAAACAAAATTTAAATTCAAAGTCTTGACTTGCCTTCAAAATAAACAAAATTTAAATTCAAAGTCCTTACTTGACTTCAAAATAAACAAAATTTAAATTCATAATCTTTACTTGCCTTCAAAATAAACAAATTTAAATTCAAAGTCTTTACTTGCCTTTAAAATAAACAAAATTTAAATTCAAAGTCTTGACTTGCCTTCAAAATAAACGAAATTTAAATTCAAAGTCCTTACTTGACTTTAAAATAAACAAAATTTAAAGTCAAAGTCTTTACTTGACTTAAAAATAAACAAAATTAAATTCAAAGCGCTGACTTTACTTCAAAAAAAAACAAAATTTAAGTAAAAATCCTGACTTGACTTCAAAAAAAAACAAAATTTAAATTAAAGCGCTGACTTGCTTTCAAAAAAAAACAAAATTTAAATTCAAAGTGCTGACTTGACTTCAAAAATACAAAATCTAAATTAAAAGCGCTGACTTGACTTCAAAAAAAACAAATTTAAGTAAAAGTCCTGACTTGCCTTCAAAATAACAAAATTTAAGTAAAATCCTCCTGACTTGACTTCAAAAAAAACAAAATTTAAGTTAAAGGCTGACTTGACTTGACTTCAAAATAAACAAATTTAAATTCATAATCTTTACTTGCATTTAAAATAACAAATTTAAATTCAAAGTCTTTACTTGCCTTTAAATAAACAAAATTTAAATTCAAAGTCTTGACTTGCCTTCAAAATAAACAAAATTTAAATTCAAAGTCCTTACTTGACTTCAAAATAAACAAAATTTAAATTCATAATCTTTACTTGCCTTCAAAATAACAAAATTTAAATTCAAAGTCTTTACTTGCCTTTAAAATAAACAAAATTTAAATTCAAAGTCTTGACTTGCCTTCAAAATAAACGAATTTAAATTCAAAGTCCTTACTTGACTTTAAAATAAACAAAATTTAAAGTCAAAGTCTTTACTTGACTTAAAAATAAACAAATTTAAATTCAAGCGCTGACTTTACTTCAAAAAAAACAAAATTTAAGTAAAAATCCTGACTTGACTTCAAAAAAAACAAAATTTAAATTAAAAGCGCTGACTTGGCTTCAAAAAAACACAAAATTTAAATTCAAAGTGCTGACTTGACTTCAAAATAACAAAATCTAAATTAAAAGCGCTGACTTGACTTCAAAATAAACAAAATTTTAATCAAAATCCTAAATTGACTTCAAATAAAACAATATTAAGTTAAAGTCTTGACTTGACTTCAAAATAACAAAATTTACAGTCAAAGTCTTTACTTGCCTTTAAAATAAACAAAATTTAAATTCAAAGTCTTTACTTGCCTTTAAAATAAACAAAATTTAAATTCAAAGTCTTGACTTGCCTTTAAAAAAACAAATTTAAATTCAAAGTCTTGACTTGCCTTCAAAATAAACAAAATTTAAAGTCAAAGTCCTGACTTGACTTCAAAAAAAACAAAATTTTAATCAAAATCCTGACTTGCCTTCAAAATAAACAAAATTTAAAGTCAAAGTCTTGACTTGATTATAAAAATAAACAAAACTTAAATTCAAAGTGCTGACTTGACTTCAAAAAAAACAAAATTTAAAGTCAAAGTCTTGACTTGACTTTAAAATAACAAAACTTAAATTCAAAGTGCTGACTTGACTTCAAAAAAAACAAAATTTTAATTCAAAGTCTTGACTTGCCTTCAAAATAAACAAAATTTAAGTAAAAATCCTGACTTGACTGCAAAAAAAACAAAATTAAGTAAAAGTCCTGACTTGCCTTCAAAATAAACAAATTTAAGTAAAAATCCTGACTTGACTTCAAAAAAAACAAAATTTAAGTTAAAGTCTTGACTTGCCTTTAAAATAAACAAAATTTAAATTCAAAGTCTTGACTTGCCTTTAAAAAAACAAAATTTAAATTCAAAGTGCTGACTTGACTTCAAAAAAAACAAAATTTTAATCAAATCCTGACTTGCCCTCAAAATAAACAAAATTTTAGTCAAAATCCTAACTTGACTTCAAAAAAAAAACAAAATTTAAGTGAATGTCTTGACTTGACTTCAAAATAAACAAAATTTAAATTCAAAGTGCTGACTTAACTTCAAAAAAAAAACAAATTTAAATTCAAAGTCTTGACTTGCCTCTAAAAAAAAACAAAATTTAAGTCAAAGTCCTGACTTGACTTCAAAATAAACAAAATTTAAATTCAAAGTCCTTACTTGACTTCAAATAAACAAAATTTTAGTCAAAATCCTAACTTGACTTTAAAAAAAACAAAATTTAAGTTAAAGTCTTGACTTGACTTCAAAATAAACAAAATTTAAATTCAAAGTAATTACTTGCCTTTAAATAAACAAAATTTAAATTCAAGTCTTGACTTGCCTTCAAAATAAACAAATTTAAAGTCAAAGTCCTGACTTGACTTCAAAAAAAACAAAATTTTAATCAAAATCCGGACTTGCCTTCAAAATAAACAAAATTTAAAGTCAAAGTCTTGACTTGACTTTAAAATAAACAAAACTTAAATTCAAAGTGCTGACTTGACTTCAAAAAAAACAAAATTTAAAGTCAAGTCAAGACTTTGACTTTAAAATAAACAAAACTTAAATTCAAAGTGCTGACTTGACTTCAAAAAAAACAAAATTTAAATTCAAAGTCTTGACTTGCCTTCAAAATAAACAAAATTTAAGTAAAAATCCTGACTTGACTGCAAAAAAAAAACAAAATTTAAGTAAAAGTCCTGACTTGCCTTCAAAATAAACAAAATTTAAGTAAAAATCCTGACTTGACTTCAAAAAAAACAAAATTAAGTTAAAGTCTTGACTTGCCTTTAAAATAAACAAAATTTAAATTCAAAGTCTTTACTTGCCTTTAAAATAAACAAAATTTAAATTCAAAGTCTTGACTTGCCTTTAAAAAAAACAAAATTTAAATTCAAAGTCTTGACTTGCCTTCAAAATAAACAAAATTTAAAGTCAAAGTCCTGACTTGACTTCAAAAAAAACAAAATTTTAATCAAAATCCTGACTTGCCTTCAAAATAAACAAAATTTAAAGTCAAAGTCTTGACTTGACTATAAAATAAACAAAACTTAAATTCAAAGTGCTGACTTGACTTCAAAAAAAACAAATTTAAAGTCAAAGTCTTGACTTGACTTTAAAAAAAACAAAACTTAAATTCAAAGTGCTGACTTGACTTCAAAAAAAAACAAAATTTTAATTCAAAGTCGTGATTGGACTTAAAAAAAAACAAAATTTAAGTAAAAATCCTGACTTGACTGCAAAAAAAAAAAAACAAATTTAAGTAAAAGTCCTGACTTGCCTTCAAAATAAACAAAATTTAAGTAAAAATCCTGACTTGACTTCAAAAAAAACAAAATTTAAGTTAAAGTCTTGACTTGCCTTTAAAATAAACAAAATTTAAATTCAAAGTGCTGACTTGACTTCAAAAAAAACAAAATTTTAATCAAAATCCTGACTTGCCCTCAAAATAAACAAAATTTAAGTAAAAGTCCTGACTTGCCTTCAAAATAAACAAAATTTAAGTAAAAATCCTGACTTGACTTCAAAAAAAACAAAATTTAAGTTAAAGTCTTGACTTGCCTTTAAAATAAACAAAATTTAAATTCAAAGTCTTGACTTGCCTTTAAAAAAACAAAATTTAAATTCAAAGTGCTGACTTGACTTCAAAAAAAAACAAATTTTAATCAAAATCCTGACTTGCCCTCAAATAAACAAAATTTTAGTCAAAATCCTAACTTGACTTCAAAAAAAAACAAAATTAAGTTAATGTCTTGACTTGACTTCAAAATAAACAAAATTTAAATTCTAAGTGCTGACTTAACTTCAAAAAAAAACAAAATTTAAATTCAAAGTCTTGACTTGCCTCTAAAAAAAACAAAATTTAAGTCAAAGTCCTGACTTGACTTCAAATAAACAAAAATTAAATTCAAAGTCCTTACTTGACTTCAAAATAAACAAAATTTTAGTCAAAATCCTAACTTGACTTTAAAAAAAAACAAAATTTAAGTTAAAGTCTTGACTTGACTTCAAAAAAAAACAAATTTAAAGTCAAAGTCTTGACTTGACTTTAAAATAAACAAAACTTAAATTCAAAGTGCTGACTTGACTTCAAAAAAAAACAAAATTTTAATTCAAAGTCTTGACTTGCCTTCAAAATAAACAAAATTTAAGTAAAAATCCTGACTTGACTGCAAAAAAAACAAAATTTAAGTAAAAGTCCTGACTTGCCTTCAAAATAAACAAAATTTAAGTAAAATCCTGACTTGACTTCAAAAAAAAACAAAATTTAAGTTAAAGTCTTGACTTGCCTTTAAAATAAACAAAATTTAAATTCAAAGTGCTGACTTGACTTCAAAAAAAAACAAAATTTTAATCAAAATCCTGACTTGCCCTCAAAATAAACAAAATTTAAGTAAAAGTCCTGACTTGCCTTCAAAATAAACAAAATTTAAGTAAAATCCTGACTTGACTTCAAAAAAAACAAAATTTAAGTTAAGTCTTGACTTGCCTTTAAAATAAACAAAATTTAAATTCAAAGTCTTGACTTGCCTTTAAAAAAACAAAATTTAAATTCAAAGTGCTGACTTGACTTCAAAAAAAACAAAATTTTAATCAAAATCCTGACTTGCCCTCAAAATAAACAAAATTTTAGTCAAAATCCTAACTTGACTTCAAAAAAAACAAAATTTAAGTTAATGTCTTGACTTGACTTCAAAATAAACAAAATTTAAATTCTAAGTGCTGACTTAACTTCAAAAAAAACAAAATTTAAATTCAAAGTCTTGACTTGCCTCTAAAAAAAAACAAAATTTAAGTCAAAGTCCTGACTTGACTTCAAAATAAACAAAATTTAAATTCAAAGTCTTTACTTGACTTCAAAATAAACAAAATTTTAGTCAAAATCCTAACTTGACTTTAAAAAAAACAAATTTAAGTTAAAGTCTTGACTTGACTTCAAATAAACAAAATTTAAATTCAAAGTAATTACTTGCCTTTAAAATAAACAAAATTTAAATTCAAAGTCTTGACTTGCCTTTAAAAAAAAACAAAATTTAAATTCAAAGTCTTGACTTGCCTTTAAAAAAAAACAAAATTTAAGTAAAAATCCTGAATTGCCTTCAAAATAAACAAAATTTAAAGTCAAAGTCCAGACTTTACTTCAAAAAAACAAAATTTAAATTCAAAGAGCTGACTTTACTTCAAAAAAAAACAAAATTTAAATTCAAAGTCTTGACTTGCCTCTAAAAAAAACAAAATTTAAGTCAAAGTCTTTACTTGACTTTAAAATAAACAAAATTTAAATTCAAAGCGCTGACTTTACTTCAAAAAAAAAAACAAAATTTAAGTAAAAATCCTGACTTGACTTCAAAAAAAAACAAAATTTAAATTAAAAGCGCTGACTTGGCTTCAAAAAAAACAAAATTTTAATTCAAAGTGCTGACTTGACTTCAAAAATAACAAAATTTAAATTAAAAGCGCTGACTTGACTTCAAAAAAAACAAAATTTAATTAAAAGTCCTGACTTGACTTCAAAATAAACAAAATTTTAGTCAAAATCCTAACTTGACTTAAAAAAAAAACAATAATTAAGTTTAAGTCTTGACTTGACTTCAAAATAAACAAAATTTAAATTCAAAGTCTTGACTTGCCTTTAAAAAAATCAAAATTTAAATTCAAAGTCTTGACTTGCCTTTAAAAAAAACAAAATTTAAGTCAAATTCCTGACTTGACTTCAAAAATAACAAAATTTAAATTAAAAGCGCTGACTTGACTTCAAAAAAAACAAAATTTAATTAAAAGTCCTGACTTGACTTCAAAATAAACAAAATTTTAGTCAAAATCCTAACTTGACTTAAAAAAAAACAATATTTAAGTTTAAGTCTTGACTTGACTTCAAAATAAACAAAATTTAAATTCAAAGCGCTGACTTTACTTCAAAAAAAAACAAAATTTAAGTAAAAATCCTGACTTGACTTCAAAAAAAAACAAAATTTAAATTAAAAGCGCTGACTTGGCTTCAAAAAAAACAAAATTTTAATTCAAAGTGCTGACTTGACTTCAAAAATAACAAAATTTAAATTAAAAGCGCTGACTTGACTTCAAAAAAAACAAAATTTAATTAAAAGTCCTGACTTGACTTCAAAATAAACAAAATTTTAGTCAAAATCCTAACTTGACTTAAAAAAAAACAATAATTAAGTTTAAGTCTTGACTTGACTTCAAAATAAACAAAATTTAAATTCAAAGTCTTGACTTGCCTTTAAAAAAAATCAAAATTTAAATTCAAAGTCTTGACTTGCCTTTAAAAAAAAACAAAATTTAAGTCAAATTCCTGACTTGACTTCAAAAATAACAAAATTTAAATTAAAAGCGCTGACTTGACTTCAAAAAAAAACAAAATTTAATTAAAAGTCCTGACTTGACTTCAAAATAAACAAAATTTTAGTCAAAATCCTAACTTGACTTAAAAAAAAACAATATTTAAGTTTAAGTCTTGACTTGACTTCAAAATAAACAAAATTTAAATTCAAAGCGCTGACTTTACTTCAAAAAAAAAACAAAATTTAAGTAAAAATCCTGACTTGACTTCAAAAAAAAACAAAATTTAAATTAAAAGCGCTGACTTGGCTTCAAAAAAAAACAAAATTTTAATTCAAAGTGCTGACTTGACTTCAAAATAACAAAATTTAAATTAAAAGCGCTGACTTGACTTCAAAAAAAACAAAATTTAATTAAAAGTCTTGACTTGACTTCAAAATAAACAAAATTTAAATTCAAAGTCTTGACTTGCCTTTAAAAAAAACAAAATTTAAATTCAAAGTCTTGACTTGCCTTTAAAAAAAACAAAATTTAAGTCAAAGTCCTGACTTGACTTCAAAATAAACAAAATTTCAATTCAAAGTCTTGACTTGACTTCAAAATAAACAAAATTTAAATTCAAAGTAATTACTTGCCTTTAAAATAAACAAAATTTAAATTCAAAGTCTTGACTTGCCTTAAAAAAAAACCAATTTTAAATTCAAAGTCTTGACTTGCCTTTAAAAAAAACAATATTTAAGTCAAATTCCTGAATTGCCTTCAAAATAAACAAAATTTAAAGTCAAAGTCCTGACTTTACTTCAAAAAAAACAAAATTTGAATTCAAAGTGCTGACTTTACTTCAAAAAAAAACAAAATTTAAATTCAAAGTCTTGACTTGCCTCTAAAAAAAACAAAATTTAAGTCAAAGTCTTACTTGACTTTAAAAAAAAACAAAATTTAAATTCAAAGCGCTGACTTTACTTCAAAAAAAAACAAAATTTAAGTAAAAATCCTGACTTGACTTCAAAAAAAACAAAATTTAAATTAAAAGCGCTGACTTGGCTTCAAAAAAAAACAAATTTAAATTCAAAGTGCTGACTTGACTTCAAAATAAACAAAATTTAAATTCAAAGTCTTTACTTGTCTTTAAAAAAAAACAAAATTTAAGTTAAAGTCTTGACTTGACTTCAAAATAAACAAAATTTAAATTCAAAGTCTTAACTTGCCTTTAAAATAAACAAAATTTAAATTCAAAGTCTTGACTTTCCTTTAAAAAAAACAAAATTTATGTCAAATTCCTGAATTGCCTTCAAAATAAACAAAATTTAAATTCAAAGTCCTGACTTTAATTCAAAAAAAAACAAAATTTAAATTCAAAGTGCTGACTTGACTTCAAAATAAACAAAATTTCAATTCAAAGTCCTGACTTGACTTCAAAATAAACAAAATTTAAGTTTAAGTCTTGACTTGACTTCAAAATAAACAAAATTTAAATTCAAAGACTTGACTTGCCTTTAAAAAAAACAAAATTTTAATTCAAAGTCTTGACTTGCCTTTAAAAAAAACAAAATTTAAGTCAAATTCCTGACTTGACTTCAAAAAAAAAACAAATTTAAATTCAAAGTGCTGGCTTAACTTCAAAAAAAACAAAATTTAAATTCAAAGTCTTGACTTGCCTCTAAAAAAAAACAAAATTTTAATCAAAATCCTGACTTGCCTTCAAAATAAACAAAATTTAAAGTCAAAGTCTTGACTTGACTATAAAATAAACAAAACTTAAATTCAAAGTGCTGACTTGACTTCAAAAAAAACAAATTTAAATTCAAAGTCTTGACTTGCCTTTAAAAAAAAACCAATTTTAAATTCAAAGTCTTGACTTGCCTTTAAAAAAAAACAAAATTTAAGTCAAATTCCTGAATTGCCTTCAAAATAAACAAAATTTAAAGTCAAAGTCCTGACTTTACTTCAAAAAAAAACAAAATTTAAATTCAAAGTGCTGACTTTACTTTATTAAAAATCAAAATTTAAATTCAAAGTCTTGACTTGCCTCTAAAAAAAACAAAATTTAAGTCAAAGTCTTTACTTGACTTTAAAATAAACAAAATTTAAATTCAAAGCGCTGACTTTACTTCAAAAAAAAACAAAATTTAAGTAAAAATCCTGACTTGACTTCAAAAAAAAACAAAATTTAAATTAAAAGCGCTGACTTGGCTTCAAAAAAAACAAATTTAAATTCAAAGTGCTGAATTGACTTCAAAATAAACAAAATTTAAATTCAAAGTCTTTACTTGTCTTTAAAAAAAACAAAATTTAAGTTAAAGTCTTGACTTGACTTCAAAATAAACAAAATTTAATTCAAAGTCTTTACTTGCCTTTAAAATAAACAAAATTTAAATTCAAAGTCTTGACTTGCCTTTAAAAAAAAACAAATTTAAGTCAAATTCCTGAATTGCCTTCAAAATAACAAAATTTAAATTCAAAGTCCTGACTTTAATTCAAAAAAAACAAAATTTAAATTCAAAGTGCTGACTTGACTTCAAAATAAACAAAATTTCAATTCAAAAAGTCCTTGCTTGACTTCAAAATAAACAAAATTTAAAGTCAAAGTCTTTACTTCACTTTAAAATAAACAAAATTTAAATTCAAAGCGCTGACTTTACTTCAAAAAAAAAACAAAATTTAATTAAAAGTCCTGACTTGACTTCAAATAAACAAAATTTTAGTCAAAATCCTAACTTGACTTCAAAAAAAACAGATTTAAATTAAAAGCGCTGACTTGGCTTCAAAAAAAACAAAATTTAAATTAAAAGCGCTGACTTGACTTCAAAAAAAACAAAATTTTAATTAAAAGTCCTGACTTGACTTCAAAATAAACAAAATTTTAGTCAAAATCCTAACTTGACTTCAAAAAAAACAATATTTAGTTAAAATCCTGACTTGACTTCAAAAAAAACAAAATTTAAATTAAAAGCGCTGACTTGGCTTCAAAAAAAACAAATTTAAATTCAAAGTGCTGACTTGACTTCAAAATAAACAAAATTTTAGTCAAAATCCTAACTTGACTTAAAAAAAAAACAATATTTAAGTTTAAGTCTTGACTTGACTTCAAAATAAACAAAATTTAAATTCAAAGACTTGACTTGCCTTTAAAAAAAACAAAATTTAAATTCAAAGTCTTGACTTGCCTTTAAAAAAAACAAAATTTAAGTCAAATTCCTGACTTGACTTCAAAAAAAAACAAAATTTAAATTCAAAGTGCTGGCTTAACTTCAAAAAAAACAAAATTTAAATTCAAAGTCTTGACTTGCCTCTAAAAAAAACAAAATTTAAGTCAAAGTCCTGACTTGACTTCAAAATAAACAAAATTTCAATTCAAAGTCTTGACTTGACTTCAAATAAACAAAATTTAAATTCAAAGTAATTACTTGCCTTTAAAATAAACAAAATTTAAATTCAAAGTCTTGACTTGCTTTTAAAAAAAACCAATTTTAAATTCAAAGTCTTGACTTGCCTTTAAAAAAAAACAAAATTTAAGTCAAATTCCTGAATTGCCTTCAAAATAAACAAAATTTAAAGTCAAAGTCCTGACTTTACTTCAAAAAAAACAAAATTTAAATTCAAAGTGCTGACTTTACTTTAAAAAAAATCAAAATTTAAATTCAAAGTCTTGACTTGCCTCTAAAAAAAAACAAAATTTAAGTCAAAGTCTTTACTTGACTTTAAAATAAACAAAATTTAAATTCAAAGCGCTGACTTTACTTCAAAAAAAAAACAAAATTTAAGTAAAAATCCTGACTTGACTTCAAAAAAAACAAAATTTAAATTAAAAGCGCTGACTTGGCTTCAAAAAAAACAAATTTAAATTCAAAGTGCTGACTTGACTTCAAAATAAACAAAATTTAAATTCAAAGTCTTTACTTGTCTTTAAAAAAAACAAAATTTAAGTTAAAGTCTTGACTTGACTTCAAAATAAACAAAATTTAATTCAAAGTCTTTACTTGCCTTTAAAATAAACAAAATTTAAATTCAAAGTCTTGACTTGCCTTTAAAAAAAAACAAAATTTAAGTCAAATTCCTGAATTGCCTTCAAAATAAACAAAATTTAATTCAAAGTCCTGACTTTAATTCAAAAAAAACAAAATTTAAATTCAATGTGCTGACTTGACTTCAAAATAAACAAAATTTCAATTCAAAAAGTCCTTGCTTGACTTCAAAATAAACAAAATTTAAAGTCAAAGTCTTTACTTCACTTTAAAATAAACAAAATTTAAATTCAAAGCGCTGACTTTACTTCAAAAAAAACAAAATTTAATTAAAAGTCCTGACTTGACTTCAAAATAAACAAATTTTAGTCAAAATCCTAACTTGACTTCAAAAAAAACAGATTTAAATTAAAGCGCTGACTTGGCTTCAAAAAAAACAAAATTTAAATTAAAAGCGCTGACTTGACTTCAAAAAAAACAAAATTTTAATTAAAAGTCCTGACTTGACTTCAAAATAACAAAATTTAGTCAAAATCCTAACTTGACTTCAAAAAAAAACAATATTTAAGTTAAAGTCTTGACTTGACTTCAAATAAACAAATTTAAATTCAAAGTCTTTACTTGCCTTTAAAATAAACAAAATTTAAATTCAAAGTCTTGGCTTGCCTTTAAAAAAAACAAAATTTAAATTCAAAGTCTTGACTTGCCTTTAAAAAAACAAAATTTAAGTCAAATTCCTGAATTGCCTTCAAAAAAAACAAAATTTAATTAAAAGTCCTGACTTGACTTCAAAATAAACAAAATTTTAGTCAAAATCCTAACTTGACTTCAAAAAAAACAATATTTAAGTTAAAGTCTTGACTTGACTTCAAATAAACAAAATTTAAATTCAAAGTCTTTACTTGCCTTTAAAATAAACAAAATTTAAATTCAAAGTCTTTACTTGCCTTTAAAATAAACAAAATTTAAATTCAAAGTCTTGACTTGCCTTTAAAAAAAAAACAAAATTTAAATTCAAAGTCTTGACTTGCCTTTAAAAAAAACAAAATTTAAGTCAAATTCCTGAATTGCCTTCAAAATAAACAAAATTTAAAGCCAAAGTCCTGACTTGACTTTAAAAAGAACAAAATTTAAGTTAGAGTCTTGACTTACTTCAAAATAAACAAAATTTAAATTCAAAGTCTTTACTTGCCTTTAAAATAAACAAAATTTAAATTCAAAGTCTTGACTTGCCTTTAAAAAAACTAAATTTAAGTCAAATTCCTGAATTGCTTTCAAAATAAACAAAATTTAAAGTCAAAGTCCTGACTTGACTTTAACATAAACAAAACTTAAATTCAAAGTGCTGACTTTACTTCAAAAAAAAACAAAATTTAAATTCAAAGTCTTGACTTGCCTCTAAAAAAAACAAAATTTAACTCAAAGTCCTGACTTGACTTCAAAATAAACAAAATTTAAATTCAAAGCGCTGACTTTACTTCAAAAAAAACAAAATTTAAGTAAAAATCCTGACTTGACTTCAAAAAAAACAAAATTTAAATTCAAAGTGCTGACTTGACTTCAAAAATAACAAAATTTAAATTAAAAGCGCTGGCTTGACTTCAAAAAAAACAAAATTTAATTAAAAGTCCTGACATGACTTCAAAATAAACAAAGTTTTAGTCAAAGTCTTTACTTGACTTTAAAATAAACAAAATTTAAATTCAAAGCGCTGACTTTACTTCAAAAAAAAACAAAATTTAAGTAAAAAATCCTGACTTGACTTCAAAAAAAACAAAATTTAAATTAAAAGCGCTGACTTGGCTTCAAAAAAAAACAAAATTTAAATTAAAAGCGCTGACTTTACTTCAAAAAAAACAAAATTTAAGTAAAAGTCCTGACTTGACTTCAAAATAAACAAAATTTAAATTAAAAGCGCTGACTTGGCTTCAAAAAAAACAAAATTTAAATTCAAAGTCTTGACTTGACTTCAAAAATAACAAAATTTAAATTAAAAGCGCTGACTTGACTTCAAAAAAAACAAAATTTAATTAAAAGTCCTGACTTGACTTCAAAATAAACAAAATTTTAGTCAAAATCCTAACTTGACTTCAAAAAAAACAATATTTAAGTTAAAGTCTTGACTTGACTTCAAAATAAACAAAATTTAAATTCAAAGTCTTTACTTGCCTTTAAAATAAACAAAATTTAAATTCAAAGTCTTGGCTTGCCTTTAAAAAAAACAAAATTTAAATTCAAAGTCTTGACTTGCCTTTAAAAAAACAAAATTAAGTCAAATTCCTGAATTGCCTTCAAAATAAACAAAATTTAAAGTCAAAGTCCTGACTTGACTTTAACATAAACAAAACTTAAATTCAAAGTTCTAACTTTACTTCAAAAAAAAACAAAATTTAAATTCAAAGTCTTGACTTGCCTCTAAAAAAAACAAAATTTAAGTCAAAGTCCTGACTTGACTTCAAAATAAACAAAATTTAAATTCAAAGTCCTTACTTGACTTCAAATTAAACAAAATTTAAAGTCAAAAGTCTTTACTTGACTTAAAAATAAACAAAATTTTAATTCAAAGCGCTGACTTTACTTCAAAAAAAAACAAAATTTAAGTAAAAATCCAGACTTGACTTCAAAAAAAACAAAATTTAAATTAAAAGCGCTGACTTGGCTTCAGAAAAACAAAATTTAAATTCAAAGTGCTGACTTGACTTCAAAAATAACAAAATTTAAATTAAAGCGCTGACTTGGCTTCAAAAAAAACAAAATTTAAATTCAAAGTCTTGACTTGACTTCAAAAATAACAAAATTTAAATTAAAAGCGCTGACTTGACTTCAAAAAAAACAAAATTTAATTAAAAGTCCTGACTTGACTTCAAAATAAACAAAATTTTAGTCAAAATCCTAACTTGACTTCAAAAAAAAACAATATTTAAGTTAAAGTCTTGACTTGACTTCAAATAAACAAAATTTAAATTCAAAGTCTTTACTTGCCTTTAAAATAAACAAAATTTAAATTCTTAGTCTTAACTTGCCTTTAAAAAAAACAAAATTTAAATTCAAAGTCTTGACTTGCCTTTAAAAAAAACAAAATTAAGTCAAATTCCTGAATTGCCTTCAAAATAAACAAAATTTAAAGTCAAAGTCCTGACTTGACTTTAACATAAACAAAACTTAAATTCAAAGTTCTAACTTTACTTCAAAAAAAACAAAATTTAAATTCAAAGTCTTGACTTGCCTCTAAAAAAAACAAAATTTAAGTCAAAGTCCTGACTTGACTTCAAAATAAAACAAAATTTAAATTCAAAGTCCTTACTTGACTTCAAATTAAACAAAATTTAAAGTCAAAGTCTTTACTTGACTTAAAAATAAACAAAATTTTAATTCAAAGCGCTGACTTTACTTCAAAAAAAAAAACAAAATTTAAGTAAAAATCCAGACTTGACTTCAAAAAAAAACAAAATTTAAATTAAAAGCGCTGACTTGGCTTCAGAAAAACAAAATTTAAATTCAAAGTGCTGACTTGACTTCAAAAATAACAAAATTTAAATTAAAAGCGCTGACTTGACTTCAAAAAAAACAAAATTTAATTAAAAGTCCTGACTTGACTTCAAAATAAACAAAGTTTTAGTCAAAGTCTTTACTTGACTTTATAATAAACAAAATTTAAATTCAAAGCGCTGACTTTACTTCAAAAAAAACAAAATTTAAATTAAAAGCGCTGACTTGGCTTCAAAAAAAACAAAATTTAAATTCAAAGTCTTGACTTGACTTCAAAAATAACAAAATTTAAATTAAAAGCGCTGACTGACTTCAAAAAAAACAAAATTTAATTAAAAGTCCTGACTTGACTTCAAAATAACAAAATTTAAATTAAAAGCGCTGACTTGGCTTCAAAAAAAACAAAATTTAAATTCAAAGTCTTGACTTGACTTCAAAAATAACAAAATTTAAATTAAAAGCGCTGACTTGACTTCAAAAAAAACAAAATTTAATTAAAAGTCCTGACTTGACTTCAAAATAAACAAAATTTTAGTCAAAATCCTAACTTGACTTCAAAAAAAACAATATTAAGTTAAAGTCTTGACTTGACTTCAAAATAAACAAAATTTAAATTCAAAGTCTTTACTTGCCTTTAAAATAAACAAAATTTAAATTCTTAGTCTTGACTTGCCTTTAAAAAAAACAAAATTTAAATTCAAAGTCTTGACTTGCCTTTAAAAAAAAACAAAATTTAAGTCAAATTCCTGAATTGCCTTCAAAATAAACAAAATTTAAAGTCAAAGTCCTGACTTGACTTTAACATAAACAAAACTTAAATTCAAAGTTCTAACTTTACTTCAAAAAAAAACAAATTTAAATTCAAAGTCTTGACTTGCCTCTAAAAAAAACAAAATTTAAGTCAAAGTCCTGACTTGACTTCAAAATAAACAAAATTTAAATTCAAAGTCCTTACTTGACTTCAATTAAACAAAATTTAAAGTCAAAGTCTTTACTTGACTTAAAAATAAACAAAATTTTAATTCAAAGCGCTGACTTTACTTCAAAAAAAAACAAAATTTAAGTAAAAATCCAGACTTGACTTCAAAAAAAAACAAAATTAAAATTAAAAGCGCTGACTTGGCTTCAGAAAAAACAAAATTTAAATTCAAAGTGCTGACTTGACTTCAAAATAACAAAATTTAAATTAAAAGCGCTGACTTGACTTCAAAAAAAACAAAATTTAATTAAAAGTCCTGACTTGACTTCAAATAAACAAAGTTTTAGTCAAAGTCTTTACTTGACTTTAAAATAAACAAAATTTAAATTCAAAGCGCTGACTTTACTTCAAAAAAAAAAACAAAATTTAAGTAAAAATCCTGACTTGACTTCAAAAAAAAAACAAAATTTAAATTAAAAGTGCTGACTTGGCTTCAAAAAAAAAACAAAATTTAAATTAAAAGCGCTGACTTTACTTCAAAAAAAACAAAATTTAAGTAAAAGTCCTGACTTGACTTCAAAATAAACAAAATTTAAATTAAAAGCGCTGACTTGGCTTCAAAAAAAAACAAAATTTAAATTCAAAGTCTTGACTTGACTTCAAAAATAACAAAATTTAAATTAAAAGCGCTGACTTGACTTCAAAAAAAACAAAATTTAATTAAAAGTCCTGACTTGACTTCAAAATAAACAAAATTTTAGTCAAAATCCTAACTTGACTTCAAAAAAAACAATATTTAAGTTAAAGTCTTGACTTGACTTCAAAATAAACAAAATTTAAATTCAAAGTCTTTACTTGCCTTTAAAATAAACAAAATTTAAATTCTTAGTCTTGACTTGCCTTTAAAAAAAACAAAATTTAAATTCAAAGTCTTGACTTGCCTTTAAAAAAAACAAAATTTAAGTCAAATTCCTGAATTGCCTTCAAAATAAACAAAATTTAAAGTCAAAGTCCTGACTTGACTTTAACATAAACAAAACTTAAATTCAAAGTTCTAACTTTACTTCAAAAAAAACAAAATTTAAATTCAAGTCTTGACTTGCCTCTAAAAAAAAACAAAATTTAAGTCAAAGTCCTGACTTGACTTCAAAATAAACAAAATTTCAATTCAAAAAGTCCTTGCTTGACTTCAAAATAAACAAAATTTAAAGTCAAAGTCTTTACTTCACTTTAAAATAAACAAAATTTAAATTCAAAGCGCTGACTTTACTTCAAAAAAAAAACAAAATTTAATTAAAAGTCCTGACTTGACTTCAAAATAAACAAATTTTAGTCAAAATCCTAACTTGACTTCAAAAAAAAACAGATTTAAATTAAAAGCGCTGACTTGGCTTCAAAAAAAAACAAAATTTAAATTAAAAGCGCTGACTTGACTTCAAAAAAAACAAAATTTTAATTAAAAGTCCTGACTTGACTTCAAAATAAACAAAATTTAGTCAAAATCCTAACTTGACTTCAAAAAAAAACAATATTTAAGTTAAATCCTGACTTGACTTCAAAAAAAAAAACAAAATTTAAATTAAAAGCGCTGACTTGGCTTCAAAAAAAACAAATTTAAATTCAAAGTGCTGACTTGACTTCAAAATAAACAAAATTTAAATTCAAAGTCTTTACTTGTCTTTAAAAAAAACAAAATTTAAGTTAAAGTCTTGACTTGACTTCAAAATAAACAAAATTTAAATTCAAAGTCTTAACTTGCCTTTAAAATAAACAAAATTTAAATTCAAAGTCTTGACTTGCCTTTAAAAAAAACAAAATTTATGTCAAATTCCTGAATTGCCTTCAAAATAAACAAAATTTAAATTCAAAGTCCTGACTTTAATTCAAAAAAAACAAAATTTAAATTCAAAGTGCTGACTTGACTTCAAAATAAACAAAATTTCAATTCAAAGTCCTGACTTGACTTCAAAATAAACAAAATTTTAGTCAAAATCCTAACTTGACTTAAAAAAAAACAATATTTAAGTTTAAGTCTTGACTTGACTTCAAAATAAACAAAATTTAAATTCAAAGACTTGACTTGCCTTTAAAAAAAACAAAATTTAAATTCAAAGTCTTGACTTGCCTTTAAAAAAAACAAAATTTTAATTCAAAGCGCTGACTTGACTTCAAAAAAAAACAAAATTTAAATTCAAAGTGCTGGCTTAACTTCAAAAAAAACAAAATTTAAATTCAAAGTCTTGACTTGCCTCTAAAAAAAACAAAATTTAAGTCAAAGTCCTGACTTGACTTCAAAATAAACAAAATTTCAATTCAAAGTCTTGACTTGACTTCAAAATAAACAAAATTTAAATTCAAAGTAATTACTTGCCTTTAAAATAAACAAAATTTAAATTCAAAGTCTTGACTTGCCTTTAAAAAAAACCAATTTTAAATTCAAAGTCTTGACTTGCCTTTAAAAAAAACAAAATTTAAGTCAAATTCCTGAATTGCCTTCAAAATAAACAAAATTTAAAGTCAAAGTCCTGACTTAACTTCAAAAAAACAAAATTTAAATTCAAAGTGCTGACTTTACTTCAAAAAAAAAACAAATTTAAATTCAAAGTCTTGACTTGCCTCTAAAAAAAACAAAATTTAAGTCAAAGTCTTTACTTGACTTTAAAATAAACAAAATTTAAATTCAAAGCGCTGACTTTACTTCAAAAAAAAACAAAATTTAAGTAAAAATCCTGACTTGACTTCAAAAAAAACAAAATTTAAATTAAAAGCGCTGACTTGGCTTCAAAAAAAACAAATTTAAATTCAAAGTGCTGACTTGACTTCAAAATAAACAAAATTTAAATTCAAAGTCTTTACTTGTCTTTAAAAAAAAACAAAATTTAAGTTAAAGTCTTGACTTTAATTCAAAAAAAACAAAATTTAAATTCAAAATGCTGACTTGACTTCAAAATAAACAAAATTTCAATTCAAAAAGTCCTTGCTTGACTTCAAAATAAACAAAATTTAAAGTCAAAGTCTTTACTTCACTTTAAAATAAACAAAATTTAAATTCAAAGCGCTGACTTTACTTCAAAAAAAAACAAAATTTAATTAAAAGTCCTGACTTGACTTCAAAATAAACAAAATTTTAGTCAAAATCCTAACTTGACTTCAAAAAAAACAGATTTAAATTAAAAGCGCTGACTTGGCTTCAAAAAAAAACAAAATTTAAATTAAAAGCGCTGACTTGACTTCAAAAAAAACAAAATTTTAATTAAAAGTCCTGACTTGACTTCAAAATAAACAAAATTTTAGTCAAAATCCTAACTTGACTTCAAAAAAAACAATATTTAAGTTAAAGTCTTGACTTGACTTCAAAATAAACAAAATTTAAATTCAAAGTCTTTACTTGCCTTTAAAAAAAACAAAATTTAAGTCAAATTCCTGAATTGCCTTCAAAATAAACAAAATTTAAATTCTTAGTCTTGACTTGCCTTTAAAAAAAACAAAATTTAAATTCAAAGTCTTGACTTGCCTTTAAAAAAAACAAAATTTAAGTCAAATTCCTGAATTGCCTTCAAAATAAACAAAATTTAAAGTCAAAGTCCTGACTTGACTTTAACATAAACAAACTTAAATTCAAAGTTCTAACTTTACTTCAAAAAAAACAAAATTTAAATTCAAAGTCTTGACTTGCCTCTAAAAAAAAACAAAATTTAAGTCAAAGTCCTGACTTGACTTCAAAATAAACAAAATTTCAATTCAAAAAGTCCTTGCTTGACTTCAAAATAAACAAAATTTAAAGTCAAAGTCTTTACTTCACTTTAAAATAAACAAAATTTAAATTCAAAGCGCTGACTTTACTTCAAAAAAAAACAAAATTTAATTAAAAGTCCTGACTTGACTTCAAAATAAACAAAATTTTAGTCAAAATCCTAACTTGACTTCAAAAAAAACAGATTTAAATTAAAAGCGCTGACTTGGCTTCAAAAAAAAACAAAATTTAATTAAAAGCGCTGACTTGACTTCAAAAAAAAACAAAATTTTAATTAAAAGTCCTGACTTGACTTCAAAATAAACAAAATTTTAGTCAAAATCCTAACTTGACTTCAAAAAAACAATATTTAAGTTAAAATCCTGACTTGACTTCAAAAAAAACAAAATTTAAATTAAAAGCGCTGACTTGGCTTCAAAAAAAACAAATTTAAATTCAAAGTGCTGACTTGACTTCAAAATAAACAAAATTTAAATTCAAAGTCTTTACTTGTCTTTAAAAAAAACAAAATTTAAGTTAAAGTCTTGACTTGACTTCAAAATAAACAAAATTTAAATTCAAAGTCTTAACTTGCCTTTAAAATAAACAAAATTTAAATTCAAAGTCTTGACTTGCCTTTAAAAAAAACAAATTTATGTCAAATTCCTGAATTGCCTTCAAAATAAACAAAATTTAAATTCAAGTCCTGACTTTAATTCAAAAAAAACAAAATTTAAATTCAAAGTGCTGACTTGACTTCAAAATAAACAAAATTTCAATTCAAAGTCCTGACTTGACTTCAAAATAAACAAAATTTTAGTCAAAATCCTAACTTGACTTAAAAAAAAACAATATTTAAGTTTAAGTCTTGACTTGACTTCAAAATAAACAAAATTTAAATTCAAAGACTTGACTTGCCTTTAAAAAAAAACAAATTTAAATTCAAAGTCTTGACTTGCCTTTAAAAAAAACAAAATTTAAGTCAAATTCCTGACTTGACTTCAAAAAAACAAATTTAAATTCAAAGTGCTGGCTTAACTTCAAAAAAAAACAAAATTTAAATTCAAGTCTTGACTTGCCTCTAAAAAAAACAAAATTTAAGTCAAAGTCCTGACTTGACTTCAAAATAAACAAAATTTCAATTCAAAGTCTTGACTTGACTTCAAAATAAACAAAATTTAAATTCAAAGTAATTACTTGCCTTTAAAATAAACAAAATTTAAATTCAAAGTCTTGACTTGCCTTTAAAAAAAACCAATTTTAAATTCAAAGTCTTGACTTGCCTTTAAAAAAAACAAAATTTAAGTCAAATTCCTGAATTGCCTTCAAAATAAACAAAATTTAAAGTCAAAGTCCTGACTTAACTTCAAAAAAACAAAATTTAAATTCAAAGTGCTGACTTTACTTCAAAAAAAAACAAAATTTAAATTCAAAGTCTTGACTTGCCTCTAAAAAAAACAAAATTTAAGTCAAAGTCTTACTTGACTTTAAAATAAACAAAATTTAAATTCAAAGCGCTGACTTTACTTCAAAAAAAAACAAAATTTAAGTAAAAATCCTGACTTGACTTCAAAAAAAAACAAAATTTAAATTAAAAGCGCTGACTTGGCTTCAAAAAAAACAAATTTAAATTCAAAGTGCTGACTTGACTTCAAAATAAACAAAATTTAAATTCAAAGTCTTTACTTGTCTTTAAAAAAAACAAAATTTAAGTTAAAGTCTTGACTTTAATTCAAAAAAAACAAAATTTAAATTCAAAATGCTGACTTGACTTCAAAATAAACAAAATTTCAATTCAAAAAGTCCTTGCTTGACTTCAAAATAAACAAATTTAAAGTCAAAGTCTTTACTTCACTTTAAAATAAACAAAATTTAAATTCAAAGCGCTGACTTTACTTCAAAAAAAAAACAAAATTTAATTAAAAGTCCTGACTTGACTTCAAAATAAACAAAATTTTAGTCAAAATCCTAACTTGACTTCAAAAAAAACAGATTTAAATTAAAAGCGCTGACTTGGCTTCAAAAAAAAACAAAATTTAAATTAAAGCGCTGACTTGACTTCAAAAAAAACAAAATTTTAATTAAAAGTCCTGACTTGACTTCAAAATAAACAAAATTTTAGTCAAAATCCTAACTTGACTTCAAAAAAAACAATATTTAAGTTAAAGTCTTGACTTCACTTCAAAATAAACAAAATTTAAATTCAAAGTCTTTACTTGCCTTTAAAATAAACAAAATTTAAATTCAAAGTCTTTACTTGCCTTTAAAATAAACAAAATTTAAATTCAAAGTCTTGACTTGCCTTTAAAAAAAAAACAAAATTTAAATTCAAAGTCTTGACTTGCCTTTAAAAAAAACAAAATTTAAGTCAAATTCCTGAATTGCCTTCAAAATAAACAAAATTTAAAGCCAAAGTCCTGACTTGACTTTAAAAAGAACAAAATTTAAGTTAAAGTCTTGACTTTACTTCAAAATAAACAAAATTTAAATTCAAAGTCTTTACTTGCCTTTAAAATAAACAAATTTAAATTCAAAGTCTTGACTTGCCTTTAAAAAAAACAAAATTTAAATTCAAAGTCTTGACTTGCCTTTAAAAAAAACTAAATTTAAGTCAAATTCCTGAATTGCTTTCAAAATAAACAAAATTTAAAGTCAAAGTCCTGACTTGACTTTAACATAAACAAAACTTAAATTCAAAGTGCTGACTTTACTTCAAAAAAAAACAAAATTTAAATTCAAAGTCTTGACTTGCCTCTAAAAAAAAACAAAATTTAACTCAAAGTCCTGACTTGACTTCAAAAAAAAAACAAAATTTAAATTAAAAGCGCTGACTTGGCTTCAAAAAAAAACAAAATTTAAATTCAAAGTCTTTACTTGTCTTTAAAAAAAACAAAATTTAAGTCAAATTCCTGAATTGCCTTCAAAATAAACAAAATTTAAATTCAAAGTCCTGACTTTAATTCAAAAAAACAAAATTTAAATTCAAAGTGCTGACTTGACTTCAAAATAAACAAAATTTCAATTCAAAAAGTGCTGACTTGACTTCAAAATAACAAAATTTAAAGTCAAAGTCTTTACTTCACTTTAAAATAAACAAAATTTAAATTCAAAGCGCTGACTTTACTTCAAAAAAAAACAAAATTTAATTAAAAGTCCTGACTTGACTTCAAAATAAACAAAATTTTAGTCAAAATCCTAACTTGACTTCAAAAAAAACAGATTTAAATTAAAAGCGCTGACTTGGCTTCAAAAAAAACAAAATTTAAGTTAAAGTCTTGACTTTAATTCAAAAAAAACAAAATTTAAATTCAAAATGCTGACTTGACTTCAAAATAAACAAAATTTCAATTCAAAAAGTCCTTGCTTGACTTCAAAATAAACAAAATTTAAATTCAAAGTCTTGACTTGCCTCTAAAAAAAAACAAAATTTAACTCAAAGTCCTGACTTGACTTCAAAAAAAAACAAAATTAAATTAAAAGCGCTGACTTGGCTTCAAAAAAAAACAAAATTTAAATTCAAAGTCTTTACTTGTCTTTAAAAAAACAAAATTTAAGTTAAAGTCTTGACTTTAATTCAAAAAAAACAAAATTTAAATTCAAAATGCTGACTTGACTTCAAAATAAACAAAATTTCAATTCAAAAAGTCCTTGCTTGACTTCAAAATAAACAAAATTTAAAGTCAAAGTCTTACTTCACTTTAAAATAAACAAAATTTAAATTCAAAGCGCTGACTTTACTTCAAAAAAAAAACAAAATTTAATTAAAAGTCCTGACTTGACTTCAAAATAAACAAAATTTTAGTCAAAATCCTAACTTGACTTCAAAAAAAACAGATTTAAATTAAAAGCGCTGACTTGGCTTCAAAAAAAACAAAATTTAAATTAAAAGCGCTGACTTGACTTCAAAAAAAACAAAATTTTAATTAAAAGTCCTGACTTGACTTCAAAATAAACAAAATTTTAGTCAAAAATCCTAACTTGACTTCAAAAAAACATATTTAAGGTTAAAGTCTTGACTTCACTTCAAAATAAACAAAATTTAAATTCAAAGTCTTTACTTGCCTTTAAAATAAACAAAATTTAAATTCAAAGGCCTTGGCTTGCCTTTAAAAAAAAACAAAATTTAAATTCAAAGTCTTTACTTGCCTTTAAAATAAACAAAATTTAAATTCAAAGTCTTTACTTGCCTTTAAAATAAACAAATTTAAATTCAAAGTCTTGACTTGCCTTTAAAAAAACAAAATTTAAGTCAAATTCCTGAATTGCCTTCAAATAAACAAAATTTAAGTCAAATTCCTGAATTGCTTTCAAAATAAACAAAATTTAAGTCAAAGTCCTGACTTGACTTTAACATAAACAAAACTTAAATTCAAAGTGCTGACTTTACTTCAAAAAAAAACAAAATTTAAATTCAAAGTCTTGACTTGCCTCTAAAAAAAACAAAATTTAACTCAAAGTCCTGACTTGACTTCAAAAAAAAACAAAATTTAAATTAAAAGCGCTGACTTGGCTTCAAAAAAAACAAAATTTAAATTCAAAGTCTTTACTTGTCTTTAAAAAAACAAAATTTAAGTTAAAGTCTTGACTTTAATTCAAAAAAAAACAAAATTTAAATTCAAAATGCTGACTTGACTTCAAAATAAACAAAATTTCAATTCAAAAAGTCCTTGCTTGACTTCAAAATAAACAAAATTTAAAGTCAAAGTCTTTACTTCACTTTAAAAATAAACAAAATTTAAATTCAAAGCGCTGACTTTACTTCAAAAAAAAACAAAATTTAATTAAAAGTCCTGACTTGACTTCAAAATAAACAAAATTTTAGTCAAAATCCTAACTTGACTTCAAAAAAAACAGATTTAAATTAAAAGCGCTGACTTGGCTTCAAAAAAAAACAAAATTTAAATTAAAAGCGCTGACTTGACTTCAAAAAAAACAAAATTTTAATTAAAAGTCCTGACTTGACTTCAAAATAAACAAAATTTTAGTCAAAATCCTAACTTGACTTCAAAAAAAAACAATATTTAAGTTAAAGTCTTGACTTCACTTCAAAATAAACAAAATTTAAATTCAAAGTCTTTACTTGCCTTTAAAATAAACAAAATTTAAATTCAAAGTCTTGGCTTGCCTTTAAAAAAAACAAAATTTAAATTCAAAGTCTTTACTTGCCTTTAAAATAAACAAAATTTAAATTCAAAGTCTTTACTTGCCTTTAAAATAAACAAAATTTAAATTCAAAGTCTTGACTTGCCTTTAAAAAAAAAACAAAATTTAAATTCAAAGTCTTGACTTGCCTTTAAAAAAAACAAAATTTAAGTCAAATTCCTGAATTGCCTTCAAAATAACAAAATTTAAAGCCAAAGTCCTGACTTGACTTTAAAAAGAACAAAATTTAAGTTAAAGTCTTGACTTTACTTCAAAATAAACAAAATTTAAATTCAAAGTCTTTACTTGCCTTTAAAATAAACAAAATTTAAATTCAAAGTCTTGACTTGCCTTTAAAAAAAACAAAATTTAAATTCAAAGTCTTGACTTGCCTTTAAAAAAAAACTAAATTTAAGTCAATTCCTGAATTGCTTTCAAAATAAACAAAATTTAAAGTCAAAGTCCTGACTTGACTTTAACATAACAAAACTTAAATCAAAGTGCTGACTTTACTTCAAAAAAAACAAAATTTAAATTCAAAGTCTTGACTTGCCTCTAAAAAAAACAAAATTTAACTCAAAGTCCTGACTTGACTTCAAAAAAAAACAAAATTTAAATTAAAAGCGCTGACTTGGCTTCAAAAAAAACAAAATTTAAATTCAAAGTCTTTACTTGTCTTTAAAAAAAAAACAAAATTTAAGTCAAATTCCTGAATTGCCTTCAAAATAAACAAAATTTAAATTCAAAGTCCTGACTTTAATTCAAAAAAAAACAAAATTTAAATTCAAAGTGCTGACTTGACTTCAAATAAACAAAATTTCAATTCAAAAGTGCTGACTTGACTTCAAAAATAACAAAATTTAAAGTCAAAGTCTTTACTTCACTTTAAAATAAACAAAATTTAAATTCAAAGCGCTGACTTTACTTCAAAAAAAAACAAATTTAATTAAAAGTCCTGACTTGACTTCAAAATAAACAAATTTTAGTCAAAATCCTAACTTGACTTCAAAAAAAAACAGATTTAAATTAAAAGCGCTGACTTGGCTTCAAAAAAAAAACAAAATTTAAATAAAAGCGCTGACTTGACTTCAAAAAAAAACAAAATTTAATTAAAAGTCCTGACTTGACTTCAAAATAACAAAATTTTAGTCAAAATCCTAACTTGACTTCAAAAAAAACAATATTTAAGTTAAAATCCTGACTTGACTTCAAAAAAAACAAAATTTAAATTAAAAGCGCTGACTTGGCTTCAAAAAAAACAAATTTAAATTCAAAGTGCTGACTTGACTTCAAAATAAACAAAATTTAAATTCAAAGTCTTTACTTGTCTTTAAAAAAAACAAAATTTAAGTTAAAGTCTTGACTTGACTTCAAAATAAACAAAATTTAAATTCAAAGTCTTAACTTGCCTTTAAAATAAACAAAATTTAAATTCAAAGTCTTGACTTGCCTTTAAAAAAAACAAAATTTATGTCAAATTCCTGAATTGCCTTCAAAATAAACAAAATTTAAATTCAAAGTCCTGACTTTAATTCAAAAAAAAACAAAATTTAAATTCAAAGTGCTGACTTGACTTCAAACTAAACAAAATTTCAATTCAAAGTCCTGACTTGACTTCAAAATAAACAAAATTTTAGTCAAAATCCTAACTTGACTTAAAAAAAAACAATATTTAAGTTTAAGTCTTGACTTGACTTCAAAATAAACAAATTTAAATTCAAAGACTTGACTTGCCTTTAAAAAAAACAAAATTTAAATTCAAAGTCTTGACTGTGCCTTTAAAAAAAACAAAATTTAAGTCAAATTCCTGACTTGACTTCAAAAAAAACAAAATTTAAATTCAAAGTGCTGGCTTAACTTCAAAAAAAACAAAATTTAAATTCAAAGTCTTGACTTGCCTCTAAAAAAAACAAAATTTAAGTCAAAGTCCTGACTTGACTTCAAAATAAACAAAATTTCAATTCAAAGTCTTGACTTGACTTCAAAATAAACAAAATTTAAGTCAAATTCCTGAATTGCCTTCAAAATAAACAAAATTTAAATTCAAAGTCTTGAATTTAAGTCAAAAAAAACAAAATTTAAATTCAAAGTGCTGACTTGACTTCAAAATAAACAAAATTTCAATTCAAAAAGTCCTTGCTTGACTTCAAAATAAACAAAATTTAAAGTCAAAGTCTTTACTTCACTTTAAAATAAACAAAATTTAAATTCAAAGCGCTGACTTTACTTCAAAAAAAAACAAAATTTAATTAAAAGTCCTGACTTGACTTCAAAATAAACAAAATTTTAGTCAAAATCCTAACTTGACTTCAAAAAAAAACAGATTTAAATTAAAAGCGCTGACTTGGCTTCAAAAAAAAACAAAATTTAAATTAAAAGCGCTGACTTTGACTTCAAAAAAAACAAAATTTTAATTAAAAGTCCTGACTTGACTTCAAATAAACAAATTTTAGTCAAAATCCTAACTTGACTTCAAAAAAAACAATATTTAAGTTAAAGTCTTGACTTGACTTCAAATTAAACAAAATTTAAATTCAAAGTCTTTACTTGCCTTTAAAATAAACAAAATTTAAATTGAAAGTCTTGGCTTGCCTTTAAAAAAAACAAAATTTAAATTCAAGTCTTGACTTGCCTTTAAAAAAACAAAATTTAAGTCAAATTCCTGAATTGCCTTCAAAAAAAAACAAAATTTAATTAAAAGTCCTGACTTGACTTCAAAATAAACAAAATTTTAGTCAAAATCCTAACTTGACTTCAAAAAAAACAATATTTAAGTTAAAGTCTTGACTTGACTTCAAAATAAACAAAAATTTAAATTCAAAGTCTTTACTTGCCTTTAAAATAAACAAAATTTAAATTCAAAGTCTTTACTTGCCTTTAAAATAAACAAAATTTAAATTCAAAGTCTTGACTTGCCTTTAAAAAAAAACAAAATTTAAATTCAAAGTCTTGACTTGCCTTTAAAAAAAACAAAATTTAAGTCAAATTCCTGAATTGCCTTCAAAATAACAAAATTTAAAGCCAAAGTCCTGACTTGACTTTAAAAAGAACAAAATTTAAGTTAAAGTCTTGACTTTACTTCAAAATAAACAAAATTTAAATTCAAAGTCTTTACTTGCCTTTAAAATAACAAAATTTAAATTCAAAGTCTTGACTTGCCTTTAAAAAAAACTAAATTTAAGTCAAATTCCTGAATTGCTTTCAAAATAAACAAAATTTAAGTCAAAGTCCTGACTTGACTTTAACATAAACAAAACTTAAATTCAAAGTGATGACTTTTACTTCAAAAAAAAACAAATTTAAATTCAAAGTCTTGACTTGCCTCTACAAAAAACAAAATTTAACTCAAAGTCCTGACTTGACTTCAAAAAAAAACAAAAATTTAATTAAAAATCCTGACTTGGCTTCAAAAAAAACAAAATTTAAATTAAAAGCGCTGACTTGGCTTCAAAAAAAAACAAAATTTAAATTCAAAGTGCTGACTTGACTTCAAAAAAAACAAAATTTAAATTAAAAGCGCTGGCTTGACTTCAAAAAAAAACAAAATTTAATTAAAAGTCCTGACATGACTTCAAATAAACAAAGTTTTAGTCAAAGTCTTTACTTGACTTTAAAATAAACAAAATTTAAATTCAAAGCGCTGACTTTACTTCAAAAAAACACAAAATTTAAGTAAAAATCCTGACTTGACTTCAAAAAAAACAAAATTTAAATTAAAAGCGCTGACTTGGCTTCAAAAAAAACAAAATTTAAATTAAAAGCGCTGACTTTACTTCAAAAAAAACAAAATTTAAGTAAAAGTCCTGACTTGACTTCAAAATAAACAAAATTTAAATTAAAAGCGCTGACTTGGCTTCAAAAAAAAACAAAATTTAAATTCAAAGTCTTGACTTGACTTCAAAAATAACAAAATTTAAATTAAAAGCGCTGACTTGACTTCAAAAAAAAACAAAATTTAATTAAAGTCCTGACTTGACTTCAAAATAAACAAAATTTTAGTCAAATCCTAACTTGACTTCAAAAAAACAATATTTAAGTTAAAGTCTTGACTTGACTTCAAAATAAACAAAATTTAAATTCAAGTCTTTACTTGCCTTTAAAATAAACAAAATTTAAATTCTTAGTCTTGACTTGCCTTTAAAAAAACAAAATTTAAATTCAAAGTCTTGACTTGCCTTTAAAAAAAACAAAAATTTAAGTCAAATTCCTGAATTGCCTTCAAATAAACAAAATTTAAAGTCAAAGTCCTGACTTGACTTTAACATAAACAAAACTTAAATTCAAAGTTCTAACTTTACTTCAAAAAAAACAAAATTTAAATTCAAAGTGCTGACTTGACTTCAAAAAAAACAAATTTAAATTAAAAGCGCTGACTTGACTTCAAAAAAAACAAAATTTAAATTAAAAGCGCTGACTTTAACTTCAAAAAAAACAAAATTTAAGTAAAAGTCCTGACTTGACTTCAAAATAAACAAATTTAAATTCAAAGTCTTGACTTGCCTTTAAAAAAAACAAAATTTAAGTCAATTCCTGAATTGCCTTCAAAAAAACAAAATTTAATTAAAAGTCCTGACTTGATTTCAAAATAAACAAAATTTTAGTCAAAATCCTAACTTGACTTCAAAAAAAACAATATTTAAGTTAAAGTCTTGACTTGACTTCAAATAAACAAAATTTAAATTCAAAGTCTTTACTTGCCTTTAAAATAAACAAAATTTAAATTCAAAGTCTTTACTTGCCTTTAAAATAAACAAAATTTAAATTCAAAGTCTTGACTTGCCTTTAAAAAAAAAACAAAATTTAAATTCAAAGTCTTGACTTGCCTTTAAAAAAACAAAATTTAAGTCAAATTCCTGAATTGCCTTCAAAATAAACAAAATTTAAAGCCAAAGTCCTGACTTGACTTTAAAAAGAACAAAATTTAAGTTAAGTCTTGACTTGCCTTTAAAATAAACAAAATTTAAATTCAAAGTCTTGACTTGCCTTTAAAAAAAAAACAAAATTTAAATTCAAAGTCTTGACTTGCCTTTAAAAAAACAAAATTTAAATTCAAAGTCTTGACTTGCCTTTAAAAAAAACTAAATTTAAGTCAAATTCCTGAATTGCTTTCAAAATAGACAAAATTTAAAGTCAAAGTCCTGACTGACTTTAACATAAACAAAACTTAAATTCAAAGTGCTGACTTTACTTCAAAAAAAAACAAAATTTAAATTCAAAGTCTTGACTTGCCTCTAAAAAAAACAAAATTTAACTCAAAGTCCTGACTTGACTTCAAAATAAACAAAATTTAAATTCTAAGCGCTGACTTTACTTCAAAAAAAAACAAAATTTAAGTAAAAATCCTGACTTGACTTCAAAAAAAAACAAAATTTAAATTAAAAGCGCTGACTTGACTTTAAAAAGAACAAAAATTTAAGTTAAAGTCTTGACTTGCCTTTAAAATAAACAAAATTTAAATTCAAAGTCTTGACTTGCCTTTAAAAAAAACAAAATTTAACTCAAGTCCTGACTTGACTTCAAAAAAAAACAAAATTTAAGTAAAAATCCTGACTTGACTTCAAAAAAAACAAAATTTAATTAAAAGCGCTGACTTGGCTTCAAAAAAAACAAAATTTAAATTCAAAGTGCTGACTTGACTTCAAAAATAACAAAATTTAAATTAAAAGCGCTGGCTTGACTTCAAAAAAAACAAAATTTAATTAAAAGTCCTGACATGACTTCAAAATAAACAAAGTTTTTAGTCAAAGTCTTTACTTGACTTTAAATAAACAAAATTTAAATTCAAAGCGCTGACTTTACTTCAAAAAAAAAACAAAATTTAAGTAAAAATCCTGACTTGACTTCAAAAAAAAACAAAATTTAAATTAAAAGCGCTGACTTGGCTTCAAAAAAAAACAAAATTTAAATTAAAAGCGCTGACTTTACTTCAAAAAAAACAAATTAAGTAAAAGTCCTGACTTGACTTCAAAATAAACAAAATTTAAATTAAAAGCGCTGACTTGGCTTCAAAAAAAACAAAATTTAAATTCAAAGTCTTGACTTGACTTCAAAAATAACAAAATTTAAATTAAAAGCGCTGACTTGACTTCAAAAAAAACAAAATTTAATTAAAAGTCCTGACTTGACTTCAAAATAAACAAAATTTTAGTCAAAATCCTAACTTGACTTCAAAAAAAAACAATATTTAAGTTAAAGTCTTGACTTGACTTCAAAATAAACAAAATTTAAATTCAAAGTCTTTACTTGCCTTTAAAATAAACAAAATTTAAATTCTTAGTCTTGACTTGCCTTTAAAAAAACAAAATTTAAATTCAAAGTCTTGACTTGCCTTTAAAAAAAACAAAATTTAAGTCAAATTCCTGAATTGCCTTCAAAATAAACAAAATTTAAAGTCAAAGTCCTGACTTGACTTTAACATAAACAAAACTTAAATTCAAAGTTCTAACTTTACTTCAAAAAAAACAAAATTTAAATTCAAAGTGCTGACTTGACTTCAAAAAAAACAAAATTTAAATTAAAAGCGCTGACTTGACTTCAAAAAAAACAAAATTTAAATTAAAAGCGCTGACTTTACTTCAAAAAAAACAAAATTTAAGTAAAAGTCCTGACTTGACTTCAAAATAAACAAAATTTAAATTCAAAGTCTTGACTTGCCTTTAAAAAAAACAAAATTTAAGTCAAATTCCTGAATTGCCTTCAAAAAAAACAAAATTTAATTAAAAGTCCTGACTTGATTTCAAAATAAACAAAATTTTAGTCAAAATCCTAACTTGACTTCAAAAAAAACAATATTAAGTTAAAGTCTTGACTTGACTTCAAAATAAACAAAATTTAAATTCAAAGTCCTGACTTGACTTTAAAAAGAACAAAATTTAAGTTAAAGTCTTGACTTGCCTTTAAAATAAACAAAATTTAAATTCAAAGTCTTGACTTGCCTTTAAAAAAAAACAAAATTTAAATTCAAAGTCTTGACTTGCCTTTAAAAAAAACAAAATTTAAGTCAAATTCCTGAATTGCCTTCAAAATAAACAAAATTTAAAGCCAAAGTCCTGACTTGACTTTAAAAAGAACAAAATTTAAGTTAAAGTCTTGACTTTACTTCAAAATAAACAAAATTTAAATTCAAAGTCTTACTTGCCTTTAAAATAAACAAAATTTAAATTCAAAGTCTTGACTTGCCTTTAAAAAAAACAAAATTTAAATTCAAAGTCTTGACTTGCCTTTAAAAAAAAACTAAATTTAAGTCAAATTCCTGAATTGCTTTCAAAATAGACAAAATTTAAAGTCAAAGTCCTGACTTGACTTTAACATAAACAAAACTTAAATTCAAAGTGCTGACTTTACTTCAAAAAAAAAACAAAATTTAAATTCAAAGTCTTGACTTGCCTCTAAAAAAAACAAAATTTAACTCAAAGTCCTGACTTGACTTCAAAATAAACAAAATTTAAATTCTAAAGCGCTGACTTTACTTCAAACAAAAACAAAATTTAAGTAAAAATCCTGACTTGACTTCAAAAAAACAAAATTTAAATTAAAAGCGCTGACTTGGCTTCAAAAAAAACAAAATTTAAATTCAAAGTGCTGACTTGACTTCAAAAATAACAAAATTTAAATTAAAAGCGCTGGCTTGACTTCAAAAAAAACAAAATTTAATTAAAAGTCCTGACATGACTTCAAAATAAACAAAATTTAAGTCAAAGTCCTTTACTTGACTTTAAAATAAACAAAATTTAAATTCAAAGCGCTGACTTTACTTCAAAAAAAAACAAAATTTAAGTAAAAATCCTGACTTGACTTCAAAAAAAACAAAAATTTAAATTAAAAGCGCTGACTTGGCTTCAAAAAAAAAAAATTTAAATTAAAAGCGCTGACTTTACTCAAAAAAAACAAATTTAAGTAAAAGTCCTGACTTGACTTCAAAAAACAAATTTAAATTAAAAGCGCTGACTTGGCTTCAAAAAAACAAAATTTAAATTCAAAGTCTGACTTGACTTCAAAAATAACAAAATTTAAATTAAAAGCGCTGACTTGACTCAAAAAAAACAAAATTTAATAAAGTCCTGACTTGACTTCAAAATAAACAAAATTTTAGTTCAAAATCCTAACTTGACTTCAAAAAAAACATATTTAAGTTAAAGTCTTGACTTGACTTCAAAATAAACAAAATTTAAATTCAAAGTCTTTACTTGCCTTTAAAATAAACAAAATTTAAATTCTTAGTCTTGACTTGCCTTTAAAAAAAACAAAATTTAAATTCAAAGTCTTGACTTGCCTTTAAAAAAACAAAATTTAAGTCAAATTCCTGAATTGCCTTCAAAATAAACAAAATTTAAAGTCAAAGTCCTGACTTGGACTTTACATAAACAAAACTTAAATTCAAAGTTCTAACTTTACTCAAAAAAACAAATTAAATTCAAAGTGCTGACTTGACTTCAAAAAAACAAAAATTTCAATTAAAAGCGCTGACTTGACTTCAAAAAAACAAAATTTAAATTAAAAGCGCTGGCTTGACTTCAAAAAAAACAAAATTTAAGTCAAAGTCCTGACTTGACTTCAAAATAACACAATTTAAATTCTAAGCGCTGACTTTACTTCAAAAAAAAAAACAAAATTTAAGTAAAAATCCTGACTTGACTTCAAAAAAAACAAAATTTAAATTAAAAGCGCTGACTTGGCTCAAAAAAAACAAAATTTAAATTCAAAGTGCTGACTTGACTTCAAAATAACAAAATTTAAATTAAAAGCGCTGGCTTGACTTCAAAAAAACAAAATTTAATTAAAAGTCCTGACATGACTTCAAATAAACAAAGTTTTAGTCAAAGTCTTTACTTGACTTTAAAATAAACAAAATTTAAATTCAAAGCGCTGACTTTCTCAAAAAAAAACAAAATTTAAGTAAAAATCCTGACTTGACTTCAAAAAACAAAATTTAAATTAAAACGCTGACTTGGCTTCAAAAAAAAACAAATTTAAATTAAAAGCGCTGACTTTACTTCAAAAAAAACAAAATTTAAGTAAAATCCTGACTTGACTTCAAAATAAACAAAATTTAAATTAAAGCGCTGACTTGGCTTCAAAAAAAAAAATTTAAATTCAAAGTCTTGACCTTGACTTCAAAAATAACAAAATTTAAATTAAAAGCGCTGACTTGACTTCAAAAAAACAAAATTTAATTAAAAGTCCTGACTTGACTTCAAAATAAACAAAATTTTAGTCAAAATCCTAACTTGACTTCAAAAAAAACAATATTTAAGTTAAAGTCTTGACTTGACTTCAAAATAAACAAAATTTAAATTCAAAGTCTTACTTGCCTTTAAATAAACAAAATTTAAATTCTTAGTCTTGACTGCCTTTAAAAAAAAACAAAATTTAAATTCAAAGTCTGACTTGCCTTTAAAAAAACAAAATTTAAGTCAAATTCCTGAATTGCCTTCAAATAAACAAAATTTAAAGTCAAAGTCCTGACTTGACTTACATAAACAAAACTTAAAGTCAAGTCCTGACTTGACTTTAACATAAACAAAACTTAATTCAAAGTGCTGACTTTACTTCAAAAAAACAAACATTTTAATTCAAAGTCTTGACTTGCCTCTAAAAAACAAATTTAACTCAAAGTCCTGACTTGACTTCAAAATAAACAAAATTTAAAATCTAAGCGCTGACTTTACTTCAAAAAAAAAACAAATTTAAGTAAAAATCCTGACTTGACTTCACAAAAAAACCAAAATTTAAATTAAAAGCGCTGACTTGGCTTCAAAAAAAAACAAAATTTAAATTCAAAGTGCTGACTTGACTTCAAAAATAACAAAATTTAATTAAAGCGCTGGCTTGACTTCAAAAAAAACAAATTTAATTAAAAGTCCTGACATGACTTCAAATAAACAAAGTTTTAGTCAAAGTCTTTACTTCTTTAAAATAAACAAAATTTAAATTCAAAGCGCTGACTTACTTCAAAAAAAACAAAATTTATAAAATCCTGACTTGACTTCAAAAAAAAAAAACAAATTAAATTAAAAGCGCTGACTGGGCTTCAAAAAAACAAAATTTAAATTAAAAAGCGCTGACTTTACTTCAAAAAAACAAAATTTAAGTAAAGTCCTGACTTGACTTCAATAAACAAAATTAAATTAAAAGCGCTGACTTGGCTTCAAAAAAAAACCACAAAATTTAAATTCAAAGTCTTGACTTGACTTCAAAATACAAAATTTAAATTAAAAGCGCTGACTTGACTTCAAAAAAAACAAAATTAATAAAAGTCCTGACTTGATTCAAAAAACAAATTTTAGTCAAATCCTAACTGACTTCAAAAAAAACAATATTTAAGTTAAAGTCTTGACTTGACTTCAAAAATAAACAAAATTTAAATTCAAAGTCTTTACTGCCTTTAAAATAAACAAATTTAAATTCTAGTCTTGACTGCCTTTAAAAAAACAAAATTTAAATTCAAAGTCTTGACTTGCCTTTAAAAAAAACAAAATTAAGTCAAATTCTGAAGCCTTCAAAATAACAAAATTTAAAGTCAAAGTCCTGACTTGACTTTAACATAAACAAAACTTAAATTCAAAGTTCTAACTTTACTTCAAAAAAAACAAAATTTAAATTCAAGTGCGACTTGACTTCAAAAAAAACAAAATTAAATTAAAAGCGCTGACTTGAGTTCAAAAAAAACAAAATTTAAATTAAAAGCGCTGACTTTACTTCAAAAAAAACAAAATTTAAGTAAAAGTCCTGACTTGACTTCAAAATAAACAAAATTTAAATTCAAAGTCTTGACTTTTAAAAAAACAAATTTAAGTCAAATTCCTGAATTGCCTTCAAAAAAACAAAATTTAATTAAAAGTCCTGACTTGATTTCAAAATAAACAAAATTTTAGTCAAAATCCTAACTTGACTTCAAAAAAACAATATTAAGTTAAAGTCTTGACTTGACTTCAAAATAAACAAAATTTAAATTCAAAGTCTTACTTGCCTTTAAAATAAACCAAATTTAATTCAAAGTCTTTACTTGCCTTTAAAATAAACAAAATTTAAATTCAAGTCTGACTTGCTTTAAAAAAAAAACAAAATTAAATTCAAAGTCTGACTTGCCTTTAAAAAAAACAATTTAAGTCAAATTCCTGAATTGCCTTCAAAATAAACAAAATTAAAGCCAAAGTCCTGCTTGACTTTAAAAGAACAAAATTTAAGTTAAAGTCTTGACTTGCCTTTAAATAAACACAATTTAAATTCAAAGTCTTGACTTGCCTTAAAAAAAAAACAAAATTAAATTCAAAGTCTTGACTTGCCTTTAAAAAAACAAAAAAATTTAAGTCAAATTCCTGAATTGCCTTCAAAATAAACAAAAATTTAAAGCCAAAGTCCTGACTTGACTTTAAAAAGAACAAAATTTAAGTAAAGTCTTGACTTTACTTCAAAATAAACAAAATTTAAATCAAAGTTTTACTGCCTTTAAAAAAACAAAATTAAATTCAAATCTGACTTGCCTTTAAAAAAAACAAAATTTAAATTCAAAGTCTTGACTTGCCTTTAAAAAAACTAATTTAAGTCAAATTCCTGAATTGCTTTCAAATAGACAAAATTTAAAGTCAAAGTCCTGACTTGACTTTAACTAAACAAAACTTAAATTCAAAGTGCTGACTTACTTCAAAAAAAAAAAAATTAAATTCAAGTCTTGACTTGCCTCTAAAAAAAACAAAATTTAACTCAAGTCCTGACTTGACTTCAAATAAACAAAATTTTAAATTCTAAGCGCTGAGTTTACTTCAAAAAAAAACACAATTTAAGTAAATCCTGACTGACTTCAAAAAAAACAAAATTTAAATTAAAACGCGACTTGGCTTCAAAAAAAACAAATTTAAATTCAAAGTGCTGACTTGACTTCAAAAATACAAAATTAAATTAAAGCGCTGGCTTGACTTCAAAAAAAAAAAAAATTTAATTAAAAGTCCTGACATGACTTCAAATAACAAAGTTTAGTCAAAGTCTTTACTTACTTTAAAATAAACAAAAATTTAAATTCAAAGCGCTGACTTTACTTCAAAAAAAAAAAATTTAAGTAAAAATCCTGACTTGACTTCAAAAAAAAAAAAAAATTTAATTAAAAGCGCTGACTTGGCTTCAAAAAAAACAAAATTTAAATTAAAAGCGCTGACTTTACTTCAAAAAACAAAATTTAAGTAAAAGTCCTGACTTGACTTCAAATAACAAATTTAAATTAAAAGCGCTGACTTGGCTTCAAAAAAACAAAATTTAAATTCAAAGTCTTGACTTGACTTCAAAAATAACAAATTTAAATAAAAGCGCTGACTTGACTTCAAAAAAACAAAATTTAATTAAAAGTCCTGACTTGACTTCAAATAAACAAAATTTTAGTCAAAATCCTAACTTGACTTCAAAAAAAACAATATTTAAGTTAAAGTCTTGACTTGACTTCAAATAAAATTTAAATTCAAAGTCTTTACTTGCCTTTAAAATAAACAAATTTAAATTCTTAGTCTTGACTTGCCTTTAAAAAAACAAAATTTAAATTCAAAGTCTTGACTTGCCTTTAAAAAAAACTAAATTTAAGTCAAATTCCTGAATTGCTTTCAAAATAACAAAATTTAAAGTCAAAGTCCTGACTTGCTTTAACATAACAAACTTAAATTAAAGCGCTGGCTTGACTTCAAAACAAAACAAAATTTAATTAAAGTCCTGACTATGACTTCAAATAAACAAAGTTTTAGTCAAAGTCTTACTTGACTTAAAATAAACAAAATTAAATTCAAAGCGCTGACTTTACTTCAAAAAAAACAAAATTTAAGTAAAATCCTGACTTGACTTCAAAAAAAACAAAATTTAAATTAAAAGCGCTGACTTGGCTTCAAAAAAAAACAAAATTTAAATTAAAAGCGCTGACTTTACTTCAAAAAACAAATTTAAGTAAAAGTCCTGACTTGACTTCAAAATAAACAAAATTTAAATTAAAAGCGCTGACTTGGCTTCAAAAAAAAACAAATTTAATTCAAGTCTTGACTTGACTTCAAAAATAACACAATTTAAATTAAAAGCTGACTTGACTTCAAAAAAAACAAATTTAATTAAAAGTCCTGACTTGACTCAAAATAAACAAAATTTTAGTCAAAATCCTAACTTGACTTCAAAAAAAAACATATTAAGTTAAAGTCTTGACTTGACTTCAAATAAACAAAATTTAAATTCAAGTCTTTACTTGCCTTTAAAATAAACAAAATTTAAATTCTTAGTCTTGACTTGCCTTTAAAAAAACAAATTTAAATTCAAAGTCTTGACTTGCCTTTAAAAAAACAAAATTTAAGTCAAATTCCTGAATTGCCTTCAAAATAAACAAAATTTAAAGTCAAAGTCCTGACTTGACTTTAACATAAACAAAACTTAATTCAAAGTTCTAACTTTACTTCAAAAAAAACAAATTTAAATTCAAAGTCTTGACTTGCCTCTAAAAAAAACAAAATTTAAGTCAAGTCCTGACTTGACTTCAAAATAAACAAAATTTAAATTCAAAGTCCTTACTTGACTTCAAAATAAACAAATTTAAAGTCAAAGTCTTACTGACTAAAAATAAACAAAATTTTTAATTCAAAGCGCTGACTTTACTTCAAAAAAAACAAAATTTAAGTAAAATCCTGACTGACTTCAAAAAAAACAAAATTTAAATTAAAAGCGCTGACTTGGCTTCAAAAAAAACAAAATTTAAATTCAAAGTGCGACTTGACTTCAAAAATAACCAAATTTAATTAAAAGCGCTGACTTGACTTCAAAAAAAACAAATTTAATTAAAAGTCCTGACATGACTTCAAATAAACAAAGTTTTAGTCAAAGTCTTTACTTGACTTTAAATAAAAAAATTTAATTCAAAGCGCTGACTTTACTTCAAAAAAAAACAAAATTTAAGTAAAATCCTGACTTGACTTCAAAAAAACAAAATTTAAATTAAAAGCGCTGACTTGGCTTCAAAAAAAAAAAATTTAAATTAAAAGCGCTGACTTTACTTCAAAAAAAACAAAATTTAAGTAAAAGTCCTGACTTGACTTCAAATAAACAAAATTTAAATCAAGTCTTGACTTGCCTTTAAAAAAACAAAATTTAAGTCAAATTCCTGATTGCCTTCAAAAAAAACAATTTAATTAAAGTCCTGACTTGACTTCAAAATAAACAAAATTTTAGTCAAAATCCTAACTTGACTTCAAAAAAAACAATATTTAAGTTAAAGTCTTGACTTGACTTCAAAAACAAAATTTAAATTCAAAGTCTTTACTTGCCTTTAAAATAAACAAAATTTAAATTCAAGTCTTTACTTGCCTTTAAAATAAACAAATTTAAATTCAAAGTCTTGACTTGCCTTTAAAAAAAACAAACAAAATTAAGTCAAATTCCTGAATTGCCTTCAAATAAACAAAATTTAAAGCCAAAGTCCTGACTTGACTTTAAAAGAACAATTTAGTTAAAGTCTTGACTTTACTTCAAAATAAACAAATTTAAATTCAAAGTCTTTACTTGCCTTTAAAATAAACAAATTTAAATTCAAAGTCTTGACTTGCCTTTAAAAAAACAACAATTTAAATTCAAAGTCTTGACTTGCCTTTAAAAAAAAATAATCAAATTCCTGAATTGCTTTCAAAATAAACAAAATTTAAAGTCAAAGTCCGACTTGACTTTAACATAAACAAACTTAAATTCAAAGTGCTGACTTTACTTCAAAAAAAAACAAAATTTAAATTCAAAGTCTGGTGACTTCCTCTAAAAAAAACAAAATTTAACTCAAGTCCTGACTTGACTTCAAATAAACAAATTTAAATTCAAGCGCTGACTTTACTTCAAAAAAAACAAATTTAAGTAAAAATCCTGACTTGACTTCAAAAAAAACAAAATTTAAATTAAAAGCGCTGACTTGGCTTCAAAAAAAACAAAATTTAAATTCAAGTGCTGACTTGACTTCAAAAATAACAAAATTTAAATTAAAAGCGCTGGCTTGACTTCAAAAAAACAAAATTTAATTAAAAGTCCTGACATGACTTCAAATAACACATTTTTAGTCAAAGTCTTTACTTGACTTTAAATAAACAAAATTTAAATTCAAAGCGCTGACTTACTTCAAAAAAAAACAAAATTTAAGTAAAAATCCTGACTTGACTTCAAAAAAAACAAATTTAAATTAAAAGCGCTGACTTGGCTTCAAAAAAAACAAAATTTAAATTAAAAGCGCTGACTTTACTTCAAAAAAAAAAACAAAATTTAAGTAAAAGTCCTACTTGACTTCAAATAAACAAAATTTAAATTAAAGCGCTGACTTGGCTTCAAAAAACAAAATTTAAATTCAAAGTCTTGACTTGACTTCAAAATAAACAAATTTAAATTAAAAGCGCTGACTTGACTTCAAAAAAAACAAAATTTATTAAAGTCCTGACTTGACTTCAATAAACAAAATTTTAGTCAAAATCCTAACTTGACTTCAAAAAAACAATATTAAGTTAAAGTCTTGACTTGACTTCAATAAACAAAATTTAAATTCAAATCTTTACTTGCCTTTAAAATAAACAAAATTTAAATTCTTAGTCTTGACTTGCTTTAAAAAAACAAATTTAATCAAAGTCTTGACTTGCCTTTAAAAAAAACAAATTTAAGTCAAATTCCTGAATTGCCTTCAAAAATAACAAATTTAAAGTCAAGTCCTGACTTGACTTTAACATAAACAAAACTAAATTCAAAGTTCTAACTTTACTTCAAAAAAACAAAATTTAAATTCAAAGTCTTGAATTGCCTCTAAAAAAACAAAATTAAGTCAAAGTCCTGACTTGACTTCAAAAAAACAAATTTAAATTCAAGTCCTTACTTGACTTCAAATAAACAAAATTTAAAGTCAAGTCTTTACTTGACTTAAAATAAACAAAATTTTTATTCAAGCGCTGACTTTACTTCAAAAAAAAACAAAATTTAAGTAAAAATCCTGACTTGACTTCAAAAAAAAACAAATGTAAATTAAAACGCTGACTTGGCTTCAAAAAAAACAAATTTAAATTCAAAGTGCTGACTGTGACTTCAAAAATAACAAAATTTAAATTAAAAGCGCTGACTGACTTCAAAAAAACAAAATTTAATTAAAAGTCCTGACTTGACTTCAAAATAAACAAAGTTTTAGTCAAGTCTTTACTTGACTTTAAAAAAACAAAATTTAAATTCAAAGCGCTGACTTTACTTCAAAAAAAAAAAAATTTAATTAAAAATCCTTACTTGACTTCAAAAAAAAAAAAATTTAAATTAAAAGCGCTGACTTGGCTTCAAAAAAAACAAAATTTAAATTAAAAGCGCTGACTTGGCTTCAAAAAAAACAAAATTTAAATTAAAAGCGCTGACTTTACTTCAAAAAAAAACAAAATTTAAGTAAAAGTCCTGACTTGACTTCAAAATAACAAAATTTAAATTAAAGCGCTGACTTGGCTTCAAAAAAAAAAAATTAAATTCAAAGTCTTGACTTGACTCAAAAATAACAAATTTAAATTAAAAGCGCTGACTTGACCTTCAAAAAAAACAAAATTTAATTAAAGTCCTGACTTGACTTCAAAATAAACAAATTTAGTCAAAATCCTAACTTGACTTCAAAAAAACAATATTTAAGTTAAAGTCTTGACTTGACTTCAAATAAACAAATTTAAATTCAAAGTCTTTACTTGCCTTTAAATAAACAAAATTTAAATTCTTAGTCTTGACTTGCCTTTAAAAAAAACAAATTTAATTCAAAGTCTTGACTTGCCTTTAAAAAAAACAAAATTTAAGTCAAATTCCTGAATTGCCTTCAAATAACAAAATTTAAGTCAAAGTCCTGACTTGACTTTAACATAAACAAACTTAAATTCAAAGTTCTAACTTTACTTCAAAAAAAACAAATTTAAATTCAAAGTCTTGACTTGCCTCTAAAAAAACAAAATTTAAGTCAAAGTCCTGACTTGACTTCAATAAACAAAATTTAAATTCAAAGTCCCTACTTGACTTCAAAATAAACAAATTAAAGTCAAGTCTTTTATTGCTTAAAAATAAACAAAATTTTAATTCAAAGCGCTGACTTTACTTCAAAAAAAAAACAAAATTTAAGTAAAAATCCTGACTTGACTTCAAAAAAACAAAATTTAATTAAAAGCGCTGACTTGGCTTCAAAAAAAACAAATTTAAATTCAAGTGCTGACTTGACTTCAAAAAATAACAAAATTAATTAAAGCGCTGGCTTGACTTCAAAAAAAACAAAATTTAATTAAAAGTCCTGACTGACTTCAAAAATAACAAAATTTAGTCAAAATCCTAACTTGACTTCAAAAAACAATATTTAAGTTAAAGTCTTGACTTGACTTCAAAATAAACAAAATTTAAATTCAAAGTCTTTACTTGCCTTTAAAAACAAAATTTAAATTCAAAGTCTTGACTTGCCTTTAAAAAAACAAAATTTAAATTCAAAGTCTGACTTGCCTTTAAAAAAAAACAAAATTTAAGTCAAATTCCTGAATTCCCTTCAAATAAACAAAATTTAAAGTCAAGTCCTGACTTTACTTCAAAAAAAAAAATTTAAACAAGTGCTGACTTTACTTCAAAAAAAAACAAATTTAATTCAAAGTCTTGACTTGCCTCTAAAAAAAACAAAATTTAGTCAAAGTCCTGACTTGACTTCAAATAAACAAAATTAAATCAAAGTCCTTACTTGACTTCAAATAAACAAAATTTAAAGTCAAAGTCTTTACTTGACTTTAAAATAACAAATTTAAATTCAAAGCGCTGACTTTACTTCAAAAAAACAAAATTTAAGTAAAAGTCCTGACTTGACTTCAAAATAAACAAATTTAATTAAAGCGCATACTTGGCTTCAAATAAACAAAATTTTAGTCAAAATCCTAACTTGACTTCAAAAAAAACAATATTTAGTTAAAGTCTTGACTTTACTTCAATAAACAAAATTTATTCAAAGTCTTTACTTGCCTTTAAAATAAACAAAATTTAAATTCAAAGTCTTGACTTGCCTTTAAAAAAACAAATTTAAATTCAAAGTCTTGACTTGCCTTTAAAAAAAAAATTTAAGTCAAATTCCTGAATTGCCTTCAAAATAAACAAATTTAAAGTCAAGTCCTGACTTGACTTCAAAAAAAACAAAATTTAAATTCAAAGTCTTGACTTGCCTTTAAAAAAACAAATTTAAATTCAAAGTCTTGACTTGCCTTCAAAATAAACAAAATTTAAAGTCAATGTCCTGACTTGACTTCAAAAAAAAACAAAATTTTAATCAAAATCCTGACTTGCCTTCAAAATAAACAAAATTTAAAGTCAAAGTCTTGACTTGACTTTAAAATAAACAAACTTAAATACAAAGTGCTGACTTGACTTCAAAAAAAACAAAATTTAAAGTCAAAGTCTTGACTTGACTTTAAAATAACAAACTTAAATTCAAAGTGCTGATTTGACTTCAAAAAAACAAAATTTAAATTCAAGTCTTGACTTGCCTTTAAAAAAACAAATTTAGTCAAATTCCTGACTTGCCTTCAAAATAACAAAATTTAAGTAAAAATCCTAACTTGACTTCAAAAAACAAAATTTAAGTTAAAGTCTTGACTTGACTTCAAAATAAACAAATTTAATTCAAAGTCTTGACTTGGCTTCAAAAAAACAAAATTTAAATTAAACGCTGACTTTACTTCAAAAAAAACAAAATTTAGTAAAGTCCTGACTTGACTTCAAAATAAACAAAATTTAAATTAAAAGCGCTGACTTGGCTTCAAAAAAAACAAAATTTAAATTCAAAGTCTTGACTTGACTTCAAAAATAACAAAATTTAAATTAAAAGCGCTGACTTGACTTCAAAAAAAACAAAATTTACTTAAAAGTCCTGACTTGACTTCAAAAAACAAATTTAGTCACAAATCCTAACTTGACTTCAAAAAACAAGATTATTAAGTTTTGACTTGACTTCAAAATAAACAAAATTTAAATTCAAAGTCTTTACTTGCCTTTAAAATAAACAAAATTTAAATTCTTAGTCTTGACTTGCCTTTAAAAAAAAAAAATTTAATTCAAAGTCTTGACTTGCCTTTAAAAAAAACAAAATTTAAGTCAAATTCCTGATTGCCTTCAAAATAACAAAATTTAAAGTCAAGTCCTGACTGACTTTAACATAAACAAACTTAAATTCAAAGTTCTAACTTACTTCAAAAAAAACAAAATTTAAATTCAAAGTCTTGACTTGCCTCTAAAAAAACAAATTTAAGTCAAAGTCCTGACTTGACTTCAAAATAAACAAAATTTAAATTCAAGTCCCTACTTGACTTCAAAAAAACAAAATTTAAAGTCAAAGTCTTTTATTGACTTAAAAATAAACACAAATTTTAATTCAAAGCGCTGACTTTACTTCAAAAAAAACAAATTAAGTAAAATCCTGACTTGACTTCAAAAAAAACAAAATTTAAATTAAAAGCGCTGACTTGGCTTCAAAAAAACAAATTTAAATTCAAGTGCTGACTTGACTTCAAATAACAAAATTTAAATTAAAAGCGCTGACTTGACTTCAAAAAAACAAATTATTAAAAGTCCTGACTTGACTTCAAAATAAAACAAAATTTTAGTCAAATCCTAACTTGACTTCAAAAAAAAACATATTTAAGTTAAAGTCTTGACTTGACTTCAAAATAAACAAAATTTAAATTCAAGTCTTTACTTGCCTTTAAAATAAACAAAATTTAAATTCAAAGTCTTGACTTGCCTTTAAAAAACAAAATTTAAATTCAAAGTCTTGACTTGCCTTTAAAAAAACAATTTAAGTCAAATTCCTGAATTGCCTTCAAAATAACAAAATTTAAAGTCAAGTCCTGACTTTACTTCACAAAAACAAAAAACAAAATTTAAATTCAAAGTGCTGACTTTACTTCAAAAAAAACAAAATTTAAATTCAAAGTCTTGACTTGCCTCTAAAAAAACAAATTTAAGTCAAAGTCCTGACTT